>JBBYHO010000006.1:9348084-9404789 GCA_038382025.1 Adansonia gregorii
CCAAGCTCATATTGTCAAATTAACTAAGCTATTATTAGAGGCATTGAAAGAAAAATAGCAAACAAGCATAGTGATGTTGGAAAATAACTAGGCAATCTTGAAAGTAATTTGAATAGTGGTGCTAAAGCCACTAATGCTTAGGAGAGGGCATTGCATGGGCAACATCCTTTGGCAGCAAATATTCCATCCACTCAGCCATTCATTTACATCAACCTCATAATAGCATCTTATCCGGTTTAAAAATTTTTAGGTGTGAGCTATTCATCGACAAGGCCTATAGTCACATACCTTAATGAGCAAATGGAATAAGAAAAAACAAAGAGGTCATTAGAAAACGATGAAGACTTTAACAAATATTAGTCATTGCAGAAGCACTTTCTAGCTGTTAAAAGAAATGATAAATTTAGGATCATGGATGTAAAATTATTAAGATTGGTTTCAAGTTCGTTATCCTGCCTAAGTTCCAAGTACTGAATTTTGAAAAGTACAAGAGGACTATCGACCCCACTGCCCATTTTCGCATTTATTATCATAAAATGGCTAGGTATGAAGAGAATAAGAAACTATTAATTCATTGGTTTTAGGATAATCTGACTGAGGTAGCTATTCAATGGTACATATGTTTTGATCTTGTGAGAATTCAAATATGGGTGAATCTAGCTTATGCGTTCTTTGACCAATATATGTATATATTCAATTAGGCTCTAGATTGCCTCTCTTGTATGAACATGGAAAAGGAAGCCTCTGAGAGCTTTAGGCAATATGCTCAAAGGTGGAGAGAGGTGATAGCTGAAGTTTGTCCCTCTTTAACTAAAAGAGAAATGACGGTCATGTTTATCGACACCTTGCAAGCTCCCTATTACAAAAGGCTAGTAGGAAATGTCACAAAAAATTTTATCGATATAGTTATAGCAGGTGAAATAATCAATAACACTATCAAATATGGTAGGTTATCCATTAGAGAATCATCCAAGTTGGTTAAAAAGCCAATAAATAAGGGCAAGGAGAAGGATGTGAATGCTGTTAGTGAAAGTCATGTCAGGTTTAATCATAATCCATATGGCACAAGCTATGTATTTCTTGACCATGTTAAATCCAAGTTTTAATCCTTACTCATCAGAACCACAACCAGTTTATTATGTTGGGCTCACTTCGACGATGAGTTTTGCATCAATTCCTGTTCAAAGCATGATCCAAGGCTCATTACCTCATAACGTAAACAATGCAATAGCTCTAAACAATTAACAATCAACCAAGAAAAGGAGCACTTTGAGGCACTTCCTTACTATTATAGAGAGATTTACTCTCATTTATTGGCAGATCAACTAGTGGCTTCGGTATTCATAAACCCAAGATCACCACTGTATCCTAGGTGGTACAATGAGAATGCTTATTATGAGTACCATGCCAGAGCATAAGGTTATTCTATTGAGAATTGCACTTCATTTAAGAGAAAGGTACAGGGTCTACTAGAAAAAGATGTGAATAAATTTGAACAAGGGTTTAGACCAAATACTGCAGCCAATCCATTCCCTAACCATGTAAAGCCAAGAGGAAATGCAGTAATCGATGAGAAATGTTGTTGGATCAAAAGAAACATTAGAAAAGTCAAAACATCAATGAGTAAGGTATGGCAAGCTTTTACGAGGGCCTGAATAGTCTCATACAGTAAAGATTAGAGAAAAAAATTGTTAGGCCATCTTGTTGCCACTATGGTTAAGAGCATGATTTGCTACATTGCTCATCATTCTTAGTAATGGTCTAAGGGATGATGGATCGATCTGAGATTAAGTTCTATATGGAGTAAGGCAAACACATTGGTCCATCTATTAATGCCATAAATGAGGAAAGGCCTATTGACAACTGGATCTCGAGTTATCTATCTCTAATGAGCCTGAAATAGAGAGTTGATGAAAGTTTCAGGTCGTATGCTTTAAGATGGATTGAAAAAACTGCCAAGATTCATCCCTTGTTGACAGAAAAAGAGATGACTATCAGATTCATTAGCACATGGAATGATCGATGACTATCATATTCATTGTCCTTTATTATGAGAAGGTAGCAAAAAGCTTCCCAAAGAGCTTTGTAGATGTAGTTATACTCTATGGAATGATCAATGATGTTATGAAAAGTGAATAAGGCAAAAAAGGTATGTGCAAAGGCAAAAAAAAAGAAAAATAAAGAGGGAGCAACAACTAAAATCTAGCATTAGAGGTAGTTTTATCTCAAACTCAGGCTGAGTTAGATATAAATATAATGGTTGTTGAAAAAGACTCTGGGATTGTAAAAAACATATATGAAGTGAGGACACTAATGAATTTGGTTTGACCAATCTTGGTGCAAGTTAAATTGGTTAATATGACCAAAAAAATAAAGGAAACAATTAATGACTTCTATGATTTCCATACTGTTTATGGCCATACTCTTCAAACATGCAAAGAGTTTCATGTTATGGTTTAAAGAATGATGAATGAAGGTAGCATCAAATTTTATGATAAAAAGTAAACCCCATATACTAAGTCTACAAATGTTATACTGCCTATCAACACTGTGGGAAAATAAGGGAGCAATCCTTCTAAAGGGTTGCAAAGCCATTAATCTTGTTCGACAGCCATTCTAGAGTTAAAGCTACCCCTATTCATCTCATGCCAAAGATGATCATTCAACTCCCATATTCTTTCCCTTATAAAGATGATAAAGTGATTCCTTGGAACTATGAAAGCAAAACCTTACTCTTTGGAGAATTTAGTTAGTAGGTAGCACACATTGATCTTTTAAGGGTAAGTCATCTAACTTAGAATCGCAAATGTTATGCCCCAGCAGCATCAAAAGGTTAAACTTAACAAGCATCAAAGTTGGCAACTAAAGACTCAAAGTTGACGACTATCAAGGAGCCAATAAGTGAGAAAGAAGCTACAAGATTCCTTAAATTCATTAACCACAGTGAATGCAACATCATCAATCAGTTGAACAAGCAACTCGCCAGGATATCTGTGTTATCACTATTGTTAAACTTTGAAGCTCACAGGAATGCCCTCCTTAAGGTTTTGAATAAAGCCTATGTCCCTTTTGATATATCTATAAGCCATTTGGATTGTTTAGTGAGCAACATTATGGCTGACAATTACACATTTTTTAGTGATGATGAAATCCATCATAGAGGAAGAGGGAAGTATAAAGCCCTTTATACCACTACATACTGCAAGGGCTTTACGTTGCCTAAAGTGCTCCTTGATAACAGGTTGACTCTAAATATAATGCCTGTATCATGCTTGAACAAGCTCCCCATTAAGGCATCTCATATCTGAAACAGTTGTATGGTTATGTAAGCATTCGATGGGACTTGCAAAAACATTGTAGGAAACATCACCATTCCACTCTAAATTGGCCAATGTGCTTATAAGGTTAACTTCCATCTAATAAACATTGCTCCATCATATAACCACCTATTAGGAAGGGCTTGGATTCACTGTGTAGGGGCAATTCCGTCATCATTGCACCAAAAGTTAAAATTTATCATTAAGAACGAAGTTGTCAGTATTAGAAGAGAAGAAGATAATATTCCTGCTACCTCAACCGATGCCTTATACATTAAACTCGATAAAGATATTTAGAATCTTTATTTCAATCTTTTAAGTTTGTCAATGCCACTTATGTCAAAGAAAGGTTATGGTTAAACCTTGCTTATCGAAGCGCACTCATATGGGTCTCAAGTTAATTGTCAGCAAAGGTGCCTAAGCTAGAAAGAGACTTAGAAAACACCTTCAAGAGATTGTTTAAGCCTAAAAAGTTATCAGATAGATCAACAAAAGAGGGTTAAAAATCAAGCTTAGTGCACAGTGAAAAAAAAGCTCAAAAAATCGTGAGAAAAAGATGGCTCACCTGTCAAGATAAGGCATGGGATATAAACCAATGGTATTTCTACCCTTTCGAGAAAGTTTTTGCTTAGAAGAACATGTGAATATGCGCTCCGCTAATGTTATGTTCATACTGAACAAAGAATTTGGGGATTTAATGATAAACCAATAGACTATATTGGGCCCTCTAGGATTTGTTTTGAGTGTTTAGATTGAAACTAATATCCCTGTACTGTTCAAGTCTATGTTAAAGTAATGCTATAAATTAAACTTATATACTTCTGCCCAAAAGCATTGTAGGATCCTTTGTATAGGCACATTTTATTAAGTATTATCAATGAAAATGATTAAGCATTATGCATTTCCTCATTTGTGTTCCTAGTTCTTGTTAACTCTTAGACCTTTCTCTACATATTTTTCCACCTAAATTATTCTTTTTCCATATTTTAAGGTACCTTGATGAAAGTGCATGAATATTCATACTAAAACTTCAAAAATCATTTTTGAGTAACCAATATGCACCGATGAAATTAAGTTTGAAGAAAATTCTGAAGAGAACCTAATAGCTTCAGACCTATTAAGGCTAATTGAACAAAAAGAAAAAAAATATTGCGCCATACAGAACCTACTATGACCATAAACCTTAGAATGAAAAAAGACCAAAAAGAAGTTAGAATTGGAACCTTCATAAAACCATCAACTCTAGCTGAACTAATAAGTCTCTTCTAAGAATGTAAGGACATGTTCGCCTGATCCTTCGAGGAAATACCTGGAATAGACACCAATATTATGGTCTATAAACTCTATCTCAATCCTGAGTGTAAGCCTGTACAATAAAAACTTAGAAGGATGAAACCAAAAATGCTTCTGAAAATCAAGGAAGAATTAAAAAAATAATTTGAGGTAGGATTTCTCAAAGTAGACAAATATCCTAAATGGGTAGCCAATACAGTCCAAGTCCAAAGAAGAACGATAAAGTGCAGATGTGTGTAGACTACAAGGACCTAAACTGAGCTAGCCTAAAAGATAATTTCCTTTTACCTTACATTGATACCCTATTAGACAACATATACAAAATGTACAATTTTCTCTCATGGATGGATTTATAGGTTATAACCAAATCAAACTGACAATTAAAGACATGAAAAAGACCACTATCGTGACCATTTGAGCCACTATTTACTATAAAGTGATGTCTTTTGGGCTCAAGAATATCGGAGTAACTTATTAGAGGGCGATGGTAACATTATTCCATGATCTTATGCATAAAGAAATAGAGGTCTATATGGAATATGTGATTGCCAAATCACCAAAGAGAGTGAATATGTAGCCAACTTGCGAAAGCTCTTCAAACGATTGTGTAAATATCAAATCAAGTTAAATCCTTCCAAATGCACATTCGGCATCACATTCGATAAACTATTGGGCTACATTATAAGTAAAAAAGGAATAGAAGTTGATCCCAATAAGGTCAAGGCCATTCAGCACCTACCACTTCGAACTGAAAAAGAAGTGAGAAGTTTCTTGGGCACTTTAAACTACAAAACCCATTTCATATCTCAGTTGATCGACAAATGCGATCCAATTTTTCAGTTGCTTCAAACACAAAATCTCAGAGAATGGAATGAAGAATGCCAGAAGCCTTCAATAATGTCAAACATTACCTTTTGAACCCTCTGGTACTTATGCCACCAATGCTTAATTGACCTCTAATCTTGTACTTATTAGTTTTCGACAAGTCAATAGGTTGTGTTCTGGGTCAACATGATGAGTCGAGTAAGAAAGAGCAGGTTATCTACTACCACAGCAAGTTAACAGAATATAAAAATAATTATTTAGTTGTAGAGAATATATGTTATGCTCTGGCTTGGATGGCCTAAAGTTTAAGCTAATACATGCTGTACCATATTACACGACAAATCGCCAAACTCAATCCCATCAACTATTTATTAAAGGTCTCACCTTTTTAGGGAGATTAGCCCGGTAGCAAGTCCTACTTTCCAAGTATAATATCACATATGTGAATAAGAAAGCCATTAAGGGTAATGCAATAGCAGACTTCCTGGCAAGTCGAGCAACAGATGACTATCAACCTTCAAAATTTAAATTTCTTGATGAAGACTTGATGTGCATATCTAAGGCAGAGAACATTATTGAGCATGGTTCATCTTGGAAAATGTACTTTGATGGAGCTTCAATCATACTGGGGCATGTAATTGGGACAATTTTTATTTCGCCTGATGGAAACCACTACGCTTTCACTGTAAGATTAAACTTCGACTTCACTAACAATATAGTTGAATATAAGGCATGCATCATGGTACTCCAAGCAGCAATTGAAAGGGGCATCCAAACGCTACAAGTATTTAGAGATTCAGCCTTTGTCATCTACCAAATAAAAAAAGAATGGCAACACATGATGCTAAACTGATTTATTGTTAGAATCTAATCTCAGAACTCAAAAAAGAGTTTGATGATATTAGCTTTCTGCATCTATCTCAAAAAAAAAAAAGAAAACCAAATTGCTAACCCTTGGCAACTTTAATGTCCATGTTTAAAGCTAATCGAGAATCAGGCATTGCTTTTATTAAGATGAGTATCGATACACCCTTAGCATATTGTTCGAATGTTAAGGAAGATGACAGCCTACCATGGTGTCATGACGTTCTTTAGTACATCAAGGATCAATAATACCTGAAAGACCCCATTGAATCTGACAAGCGAACTATCTAAAGGATAGTTGCAAGTTTCTTTTTGGATGGCAAAATTTTGTACAAGAAAGATTGGTATCAAGTATTACATCGGTGTATAGATGCCTCTGAAGCTGAAATATTTCTCGAAGAAATCCATGAAGGAATTTACGGTATGCATGATAATAGACATTGAATGGGAAAACGAGTCATACAGTCAGGCTATTATTGGTTGATTATTGAAAAAGACTCCATTAACTACACTCGAAAATGCCATAAATGCCAAATCTATGTAAACAAAATAAAGGTCCTATTGATACCTCTGCATGTTATGATAACACCGTGGGCATTCTTTATATGAGGCATGAACATGATCGAATCAATTAACCCTGAGGCTTCTAATAGGCATCATTTTATTTTGGTTGTTATCAATTATTTCACCATGTGGGTAAAGGCATCTTTTTATGCCAATGACAGATCTGTTGTATATAAATTTATGAAACAAGATATCATTTGTAGATATAGTCTTCTTAAGCAGATCAATACTGATAATACACGTAATCTGAAAAGTAAAATAATGCAAGCAGTTTACTTTTAGTTTAAGATTCAACATTGAAACTTCATCCCATATCGCCTAAAAATGAATGAAGCAGTTAAAGTAGCGAACAAGAATATCAAGAAGATAGTCAAAAAGATGGCTGAAATGTACGAAGATTGGCATGAAAAGTTACCTTTTACTTTACATGCTTATCATACGGTATTATGAACTTTCATGGGTGCTACCTTGTTGACCAATATCGTATGGTATTATGAACTTTCATGGGTGCTACCCTATTCTCCTTGGTCAATAACACTACCTTAGAATTGTGATGGAATCATAACTTGAAGACGCTGAATAGGTCAAGAACCGATATAAGTAGCTTAATCTCATTGAAAAGAATATAATGAAAGCCATCTGTCATGGGTAGATGTATCAAAAGCACATGATGAGAGCCTATAACAAAAAGGTCCATCCTTATTAGTTTCAAAAAGCTGACCTCAAACAAATTTTCTCGATCCATAAAGATGCTCAAGGAAAATAGACTTTAAATTGGGAAGGGCTGTATGTGGTGAAAATGAATTTTTTAAAGGAGCCTTAATCTTAACAAAGATGGATGGCCATAACCTACCTAATCTTGTGAACTCTTATTCTATTAAGAAAATTATGCTTGAAAATTTTAGGATAAAAACCTAAAAAGGCATCTATCCTCATTCTATTTTCACTTTAACAAAAAAAACCTTGGATGAAAATCCTTTTAAGCATCTAGAAAAATAGACTGGCTCAAGTTAAAAACCCAACACGAAGGCTTAAGTGACTAGACTTTCCCTTGCCTGAACCAAATTAGGCCCAAACCATTACTAGCTTAGACTAGAACCAATTCAACCTATAACCTCGATAAAGGCACCAAATTATAATCCAATTCACCTGTTCTACTCGAGCCTGCTCCAGTAAATCCCATAATTACTTGTACATAAGAGACAACCAAATGGCCTGTATCCTACCACTGGGCAATTTTAAGAGTCTTCTTTTGAGTTGAAGAACTCCAAAAAGGTTAACTATTAAAGAAAAGTTTCCTAGGACATTCAATGGAAGACTTATGTCATCAGCATTAGGGACTAGCTAGTGAAGAAAATTGCTCTTAACTTTTTTGTATCTTAAAATCCTTTCTGATCCTATAGTTTGTAATAAGTTATTCCCTCTTTCTTTGAATGAAATACACATACTTGATTTATCATAAAATCATTTTGTAATCCTACGTTCCATGTTGCATCATATTTGTCATTTAACTGATAATGCTTGATAAATGAACAAGACTGATAATAGGATTTTCTAGCTTTATTAAGAAAGATAAAATTTTATAAAAATTTTTGTTTCGTGTCTAAAGACTAAGAATAAACCCTTGAGGCCACAATCAATCTTGCTCTTAAAACCCATGTCTTGAAAATGTACTTAAAACCTTGTCCCAGAAAGCCCCAACCTAAAGACAAGGGGCCAATGTTCTTTTTTAGCCTCCCATCCTTAACTAGAATTTAGAACAGTCCACCTAGACCACCAAACACACCTTTTAACCATAACAGACAAAAGAAACCCCCTATACTAACAAAACTTAACATAGCATAAGTCCCTGAATATAAGCCATCTAAGCTTAAGACTATCTTTTCTTCTTCTAAAAACAACCACTGTATTTAAAATCGCTAAAATAAGGTTAGTGAATGTCGAGGTAAGAGATCACCCATCAAACCTATTAGATAGCAAACAACCAAAAAAGGCCAAAATCGATCATTGGATCAGGCTTTTAAAATTATAACTTTTGCATCAATTAGACATGCGTTTGTATCCCTAGGCATTATACAACATTTAACATCCTTCAGATACCAGTCATTGCACTTAGAAGTAAGATGAATAAAGAACTTCATGGATAACTTCCTATTATTGAAAAGCCTTAAAAGGATTCAGTTAAGAACTTTTAATCATCAAAGCCCACATAAGCTAATGGCACTTATATAAGGTTAAACCCAGGACTACCTACCTTATTCCTCAAAAAATAGGACCCTTACCAACCTTAAAGCCCATACAAACTGGTGGCACCTGTCTAGGATCAAACTTAGAAACTTCCCTACCTCAATCCACGCCTATCAAATAAAAGCCCATATAAGCTGGTGGCACTTGTTTTGGTTAAACCTAGGAAATCACCTACCTTAGTCCACAAAAAGTTGGATGCTTATCGAGTCAAAGCTAATAGAAACTGGTGGCATCTATCTATGGTCAAACCTAAGAAATTACCTATCCTAAAGCCTATATAAACTAGTGGCACTTGTCTAGGATTAAACCTAGAAACTTACCTACTTCAGTCCATAAAGAGATAGACACCTATCGAATCAAAGCCCACATAAGTTGGTTGCATCATCCAGGGTTAAATCTAGGAAAATACCTATCTTAGTCCATAAAGAGCTAGACATTTATCGAGTCAAAGCCCACATAAGCTAGTTGCACCTATTTATGGTCAAACCTAAGAAATTACCTACCTTAGTCCATAAAGAGCTAGATGCTTATCGAGTCAAAGCCCACATAGGCTAGTGGCACCTTTCTATGGTTAAACCCAAGAAATTATCTACCTCAAAGCCCACATAAGCTGGTGGCACTTGTTTTGGGGTTAAACCTGAGAAACAACCTAGTAAAGAGATCAAACCCTAAGAACTTATTAATTTTTTTGTGAATATATTCGGTATATCTCAACATAATACTAGATGGCTTTTTATTTTTTTACCCATGGAACCATTATCTTACCTAAACAAATTGGTGTTTATTTATGTTTGCACTTTTCCTAACACTTAGTAACAACTAAAAAAGAGCAACTGTAGACATCTTATTTTGTCCAAGCTAACTTTTGGTATCCTACGACCTAATTAAAAAGTGATAGACTTAGAAAATAAAAAATAAACTAGGGACAACTACTGGGTGCCATGTCGTTAGGCACTATTAGGCGACACTGTGCCAAGTGAAATTTTTTTTGAGGGGTATAAAGTGCCTATGGGTCATATTAAAGAAAAATGTAAAAATGAGGTATCAATGGTCAATATTCAGGTGTTGCTAGAGACATTTGAATGAGTACGCAAGTCAAAGTTAGGTAATTCAGAATGCCACCAGTATGTACAAGTTAAATCAAGGCATAAGTATTGATACGAGGTTTTTACATTGCCAAAAATTTGAATTTTTATGTTTAGTATCGATGTATGGGGGTTCGGTCTTGAGACCTAATGAGATGTATCAATGCCCACCATGATTGTGTCGATACGAACCTTGCTAGTAGCTATAGTTGTGATTTTTGGAAGAATGTATCGATGCACAAGTTTGAGTATCAATGAAATACATGGAGTATCGATGCAGGCCTCTAAGTCTAGAAACTAGAAATATTTTTTGCTCCTAGTATCGATACATACTTGATTGGAACGATACTTATGGGTAAAAGTTGCATAATATATTGATACATAATGTTTTGTACCAATATTCTTTAACCACTAAAAAAACCAAAAAAAACTTTTTTTTATTCTTAAAATCCCTCTAAAAGTCTTCCTAAAAACCTTTATTTCACTCATATTCCCCCTCAAAACTCCCTTTTTATCCATACGTAACTCATAAGCCCATTTTTTCATCACTTTCTTGCTATTTAACCCAAAAAAAGGTGAGTTCAAAGTTGTTGCTTCGAGAAAAGGTTGAAGCTTGAGACTTTTGGTAAATTTTCCCTACTTGACCTAGCATGTTCTCTGATTTGTCAACATTTTCATCATTTCATGACCTCTACCATCACCTTTTTAAGATTCTCATACATTATTATTGCCTTATTTGTGGTAGTCTTAGAATATTGATGTTCTTTTGATGCCTTGATGTTGCGTGGTAGGCCAAATACCTTATCTTTCATTCTGTCACCAAAACAGCCCTTTATTCATGCTTTTTTTTTGTCATGTTTCATCTATTTTCATATGTTTAGCACATGCTTAAATGTTTTTCATAACATGTATTGAGCATGTTCATGCATTTTCTTGCACTTTCTTGCACATTAAGAAGTCTGATGGCATAAAAATGCTGTCTTGAAAATTCCAGCATGCTTTTCTTTGCTTAAATATGTTCATATCATCTTCCATAACATGATTTTTTATGCCATTCATAGATTTACCATTTTCATTTGCCTTATTTGTCACCACTTTGTGTTTTTTATCATATCTTCCATGTCAAAATGTCATCTTTGTGTGTTTGCATGCTTGCATGTTTGTTAAAAATTTGATTTTCAAAAAAAAAAACCCAAGTTAAGTTTATGCTACCTCAAAATAATGGGGAGTAGCATAGATTTAATGTTTTGATTAAATTGGTTCTCTAATCTTAGGGGCAAACTAAACTTTCCAAGTCTAGATTCATGGAAATAAAATATTGTTTTCTTTTGTTAAAGTATTAAACCTTGATCTTGAGTCTAATACCCTCTTTAGTGATATGGTCAACGAGCGTTTCATCGTCCCAAACTAGTTTGAGGTTGTGGAATGAACTCATGATGCCTATGTTACTTCTCCCTTTCTATCACAGATGTTTGGACATCCTAGATTCAAGTCTATCCTTGAAAAAGCCCAAAAATATCCATTAACTCCCTTATTTTTTCTATGGCAACTCCATTGTTCGAGCTTGAAAAATTATTTTCAAGTTATGAATTATTTTTCTAGAATTTTTTAATATTTTTCCCTTAAAGCGAATCAAAATCCTTTTCCAAAGGAATCTTGTTTGCCCTTGGATCGTTCTTCATGAGGGAGTTATGATTTTTTGTACCTTTGCTATCTAGAACCCTTAAAACCATCATGCTATAATTTGGCTAGGCCATTTTGGCCTATTAGATAATTTTTTTTTGAAATTTTAAATATTTTTCTAAAAGTTTGACAAAATTACCTTTCTAGAAAGGTATTGTTCATGATCTAACGATTCCAAATCGGACTGAAATGATTTTTCAAAGTGCATCATGCCCTTTCACCTGCAATTGCTACTAGTGTTCAAATAGGCCTAACTCCAAGAATTAATTTTGCCTGAAAAATGATTTTCTAGCATTTTAAAAATATTTTTATATTGTCTTCATTGAGTTATCTTTCTAACGGTACCTTATTTACCCCTTGAAGCCTTCAGATGCACCTTGAATAAATTCAAGAAAAGAGATGATGTGATGCTATCTCTTATTTTTAACCTAATTTTTTAAATGCCTTTATAGAGACGTTTGAACATCTCAAAGTGCACCTGATTTCTACTATACAAACCCTTAAAGCTCAGATCAAGGCTTAAGACAAAAATATATTTTATACAAATACTTAGTTTTTTATTTACAAAATCTTTTTAAAAAGACTTCTCTTGTAAAACATAAAAAATTTACATCTTTAGGGCTACTCCAACCCCATTACTCTGAGTGGATACTCTATCTCTATTTTTAACTGAAAAAACTTGAATTCTCTGTCTTGCTTTTATTTGAGATTCCTAATTACTTTCTTAAATCACCAAAAGTTTTCATCTTTACGGATACTCTAACCCCACTCATTTGAGGAAATACTTTAACCTCGTTTTTCATAATAAATTTTCTCTTTATTCCTAATTATTTTCATAACCTTATCTTTGGAGATAATTAAACCCCACCTTTCTAAGGAGATATGCTAATCCTGCTTTTATCATAAAATTAAAAAAAAATTTCTTCCAAATGCTTAAAATTGTTTTGATTAAAACCTTTTTTCATCCCTCAAATTACCACCGAATCCAAATTAGTCTTTAAATTGTCATCTTGGTTATTCTTTAATAATTGAAGACAATTATGAGATACACTTCAATCGTCCCTTTTTTTTACGTTCTTTTGTTTACGATTTTAGTTTATGATATTATTATATTCTTTCTCGTCTTATTAACACATTTCCCTTTTGTAGTGACTACCATGCATTCATATTTAAATTTTGTTTTCCAATAAAATTTACAAAGCAATGTTCCTTGTTGGTACCTTTCTAGTGCCTAATAAGGAATATCCAAATTTTCAAAAATTTAATCTAAAAATTATTTTAAACGAAATCCTTATGCTCTTCATTATCCCTGCGGTGCATAAGTGATGTTAAATTATCTTTTAAAACTCAGATTTACATTTCCATAAAAGTTCATGCATCAAAGGAGATTATATCTAAATGATGACCAAATGGAACCATTTAAGCCAAAACCAAAGTGAGACATAGTTAATAGGTACCGATTTCAAGTGCCATGGGGGTGTTAATCTTTCCCACGCATAACAACTCCCGAACCTAACTAACAATCTAGACTTTGTAGACCTTGAGATTGATGATTCAAGTTTCGTAACTCGAAATATTATTTTCAATAGGCATCTAATTTTGCCTAGCCTAAAATGGTCGGCGGTGACTCCAAGTTTATGGCCAGTTGATGGTGGCTATCCAAGACTAGTTGGATAAGCCATCCACCTAGTGGTTTGTCTTCTTTTCATACTACTACCCCTAATCCAAATCCTGATCATAAGATAACTCAAAGGCTTGACCACCATCACTATTATACTTTTTTTAAGTCGCACGCGATAAGACATTCAGATTGTCCGAAGTTTTAAACATGGGCACATGGCAACATGAAGGGTTCCTTGAAGGTCAACCAATATCAGACAGCTCAATCAATTGAGAAAGGTCTTTGAAGTAGAGGATTAATGTCATTAGCATAAATAGGCACCAATGGCCCATAAAATCTATCCTGAACTCTATTTATATTTCTTAAAATTTTTCATAAGTCATACTTTTTCCTTTTTTAGTGAAATATAATTGCTTCTTTCTTTTTTCAATTTTTTGTCACACTTGCATTTCATAGTGCATCATATTTACCATTTAATTGATAATGCTTGATAAATGGAGAAAGCTGATGGCCTGATTTCCTAGTATTGCTTTGAAAAAGATAAAAGTTTTAGAGGAACATCTTTCCATGTTTAAAGATCAGGAACAAACCTTAGAACCATGGTCGGTCTTACCCTTAGACCTTTTGATTCTGAGAAAATGCTTAAAACTTTTTCCTCAAGCAAACTTTAGTCAAAAGGCAGTAGCCAAAAATCCATTTTTGGTTATCGTCATCAGTAACTAAAATTCAAATTAGTCAACCTGGACTATTAACAGTAACTTTTCCAGTCAAATTAAACATGAGCATACCAAGTTGTTCACCAACCCTGGTCAACGAAAGAACCCAAACATAAGTTGATCAAGCTTAGGACCTTTTCTTTACAATCATGACCCACTCGTACCCTCTAAAGATAACGTTAACCATTTAAAGCCTCTAAACATCAAAAGCAAGATTGGTAGACCTGGAGATAAGAGGACACTAGATAAAACTCTTGAATAAGCGAGCAACTCAAAATGCCATAAATAACTTTGGGATTAGGCTTTTAAATCATCACGCTTACATCACTTAAGCATCCATTCACATCCTCATGTATCATTCATGAAGCAATTAGCTATCTTTTCAGGTATAAACTCTTAACTCCAAAAGTTTTAATAGCAAAAGACTATAAGTATAGATTCCTATTTTCAAAAAGCCTTAAGAAACCTCAAATAAGAAGGCTTGACCTTGAGAGCTCATAAATTAGAAAGCCATCTAGGTAAAGTATCTTAACTCAATTATCCCTTTAGTCCATGAAGAGTTGGATGCCTATCTCTGTAGTCTATAAACATTTGGATGCCTATCTATTTAGTCTATAAAGTGTTAGACGTTTATCCCCTTTGTCCATAAAGAGTTGGTTTCTTGTCTATTTATTCCATGAAAAGCTAGGCATCTATCAAGCCTATCCATACAGAGTTGGACACTTATCAAAGTTGTCCATAAAGAGCTAGGCATCTATTGAGTTTGTCCATAAAAAGCTGAGCACCTGTCAAATCTATTCATAAAGAGCTAGGACCTGTCAAATCTGTTTACAAAGAGCTAGGCACTTATTGAGTTTATCCACAAAGAGTTAGGACTTGTCGAATCTATCCATAAAAAGCTAGGCACTTATCAAGTCTATCCACAAAGAATTTGGCACCTGTTGAGTCTGTCTACAAAGAGCTCAGCACTTATCGAGTCTATCCACAAAGAGTTGGGCACTTGTTATGTTTGTCCATAAAGAGTTAGCACCTATCAATCAGTCCATAAAAAGCTGGGCATCTATCGAGTTTGTCTACAAAGAGCTAGATGCCTATCGAGTCATAGTCCATAAAAAGTTAAGTAGTTCATAAAGGGTTGGGCACTTTTTGAGTCAGTCCACAAAGAACTAGACACCTATTGAGTCTATCCACAAAGAGTTGAGCACTTATCAAGTCAAAGTTTACATTAGTTAACGCCTATATAGAGGGTCAATCCTTAAAAAAGTAAAAGCCTAATGAGAGCTAGATTATCCCTATTACAATGAAATATTAATTAGATTTCATATTTTGTAAGCATTACGGCATTCCACCTTGAACAAAATAATGTTTCTTTGTCTTTGCCCTATTCTTGATACTTAATTCAGTATTATGCTACTCATGAAGAAGGCGTAACTTGAAAGTATTTCTCAACAACAAAATGTCCTCTCAACCAAGACTATTCCTTCTTTCAACATGATAGGAGTGAAAAAGTATGAATTCTTAGCTCTTGACCATGAAAAGGGACCATTGGACAAATTGCTTGTCCAACTAGTCTTGAATGGCCACCACAAAGTAGCCAATAGTTAGAGTCACCATTGATCATTTGGGCTAGGCATGATTGGATGCCTATTGAGAATGATAGTCTAAGTTACAAAACTTAAAACATTGACTTCATGTTCTGTATGGTCCAAAGATTTTACGGTTGGGGTCGATAATTAGTTACAAGCAAATAGGCATGAACCTCATTACGATGCCCAAAATCGATACCTTTCTAGCCATGTGTTGACTTTGTTTTGATTTTTTCGATTCTGACTTGTCATTATTTAAATATAAGCCCCTTCTTGTGCATCAATTTGAATAAAATAAACTCAGGTTTTAGATAAAAATTTAAATCACGTATACGCCTTAAAGAGGTAAGAAACATTAAGGTTTTTTTTTAAATATTCTTTAACTTTATTTTTTAAAAATTGACTATTCCATATTAAGCATTAGAGAGATACCAACATGGAACATTCCCTATAATTTTGAAAAGAAATTTTGGAAATATTGGCGCAAAATCAACATCACAAGGGAAATGTGTTAGTAAGATAAAAAAGAAATAATGCCACAAAAGAAAATCTCACAAAAAAAAACAAAAAAGAGAGATGAGGGATGATCATAATGTATCTTGTAATTGTCATCGACTATATTGAAATAACCAAGTTGACAATTTTGGGGACGTATTCAAATCCATTGATTAATTATGGTAAGAAATATGGGGTTTAAATTTTGTAAAAGTCCAAAGTGATCCAAGAGAGAAAATTTAATTTTTTTCATGAAAAATTTTGAAAAGCAGGATTAAATTATCCCCTCAGAATTCAAGTTTAGGTTATCCCTGAAGATGAAAATTTTAGTGATTTTTTAGATTTGAATTTATGTTTGTGAAAGCGAGGATGGAGTATCCCTTTGAAAACTAGCTTGTCGTATCTTATGGATAAAAATTTTGGTAAAATTTGGAAGATGAGCCTGAAAAACTTGACAAAGATTTAATAATTTCTTGGCATTTTGACAAATTCTTGACAAAAAAGTGATTTTTGATTAAAAAGGAAATTGGCAAAATTCAAATTGATAAAAATAAGAGTGCCCATGCCTTGATTTGAGCCTAGGGAGGTCGGTACATGTTTTTTGAGTCGACGGGGTTGATAAGAGTTCACTTAGAGACATTCAAATGCCTCAAAGTGGAAATTTAGAAAAAGTGATTAATTTTGATGAATGCTAAAATAGAGGATAGCATCATGCTATACCTATTCCTAATTTTATTTTGAACTGATCCTAATGTTTTATGCATCAGATGAGATATTGCTAGAAGGTGATTAAATAAGAGTTAAAATAAAAATATTCTAAAAATCTAAGAAAATCACTTTCTAAGTGGAAATAATTTTTGAAGTTGGGTATACTGTGTCACTAATAGCACATGCAAGGGAGAGGGTTTGACAAATTTTGAAAAATTATTCCCAACTATTTTAGAATTGCGAAATCACAAATGATACCCTTTTTGAAAAGGGAGTTTCATTAATTTTTTAGGAAAGATATTTCAACAATTTAGAAAAATCATCTGATGGGCTAAAGTGGCGTAAACAAATTGCAAATTGCTAACTCTAAGAGTTTTAGATATCATAGGTTCAAAAAATCATAACCCCCTCATCTAGAATGATTAAAGGGCAAACTAGATACCGTTGGAAAGGTAATTCAGTTCCCTTTGAAGTAAAAATATCATAAAATTTATGAAAAATGATTTATGGTTTGGAAATTATTTTTCAATTCATAACCCTAGTACTATCTAACCGAAATAGGGGAGTTTTTTGGTTTTCTCAATTTTCTTAGGTCAAAACTCTAGATGTGGACATCAGAATGTCCATAAAAGAAAGCAATGAGTAACATGGGCTTCATGAACTCATTTACATAATCCCATAGTAGTTTGGGATGATGAAATAACCCATTGGCCATGTCACAAACATAATGGCTTGAGGCAAAAAGTGCTAGATATAAGCAACTTTAGATAATAAAAAAAGCATGTTGATATTTGAAAACAAAACATTTTACCTCAATAAACCTTGAATCGAAACATAAAACTTGCTTTTTCCCCAAGATTGGAAGATCAATGAAGAAAAACCCCTAAGTCCATGTAAATCCTTATTTATTAAGGTTAGCATGGGCTTAACTTAGGGGGTTTTTGAAAAAGGTCTTTTTTTATTTTACAGATGTCAAATAGGCATCTTAAAAAACTTGTTATGAGCTAAATATGACACTTTTGAAAATGAACATAAATAGCATGCTTAGATGAACAAAGATGATATCTTGACATGTAAATATTAACAAAAATGAAGGAAAATGACAAATAAGATGCTTGGAAATGCTAGCTTTAAGTATCTTAACAAATATATTATGAAGTTAACATTAAATTCACAATAATGAACATAAATATCATGTTTAGACAAATAAAGATGGTATCTTGACATGTAAAGAATCATAAAAAATGAAAGGAAATAACTAACAAGATGCATAGGAGTGCTAGCTTTATGAACAACATCAAAAGTCATGCCACGGAGGATGATATGAACATGTTTAAATAGGAAAATTAGCTGGAATTTTTAAAACAACATTAAAACTTGTTTTTAAGCAAACCAAGCACATAAGCATAGTGAAACATGGTAAGAGGGTCTACATAACAGAAAAAAATCTCATGTTTACCATAAATAGGGTAATATCACATGGATATGGCTCTCTAAAATGATAAAAATAACGATAAAAGAAGAAAATAGGATAAAAAAGAGATGAAAGTTATATAAAGTAGCTTTAGTCCTTCCTTTATTCCTTGAGCAAAAAACTTGTTAACATTAAGCTAAACATTTTCCTTCTTTTTGCTATTGATTAGCAAGAAAATGGTTGCCAAAATATGCTTAAAGGATGTGCTAATAATGGAATAGAGGTTTGAGATGAAAAAGGGGTGGAATAAAAGGTTTTGAGAGGGTCTTTATTAGTGGCTTTAAGGAGCTATAGGAATGAAAGTTCTTTAAAAGGATGGTGGTTGAAAAGTGTTTTTGGAGAGTGTTTAAATATGTTAGGATGTGTTAGAATAAGTGTGAAGTTTCCTTCTCAGTTGAGCCAAGATTGGTCTTATATGGCCATGTGAATTATGAAGATAAAATGCAAAAAATGAGGGCATTTTAGGGTTTTAGTGCATATACCTCAAATGCATACAAGGTACTATGCTCGTCACCACTCAAATTCATTGGCTTGCTCAAAAAAATAGTGGATCAAGGCCACTTTGTGTAGTTGAGCCATAAGAAAGTTCAAGAATAACCTTTAATAAATTAAATTAAGTAATATGTATATCCCTTATTATGGCTATTTAGGCCTCAGAAATTTGTTAAAACCCAAACATAATATAATGCTGAGGCCTAGTATGAATTTTGATGATTTTTTATGCCAAAACTTATCTAAATTGGATTTTAAGTTCAATGGTGCAATGGTGTGAAAATAGCATGAATTGTGCAAAAATGCCAGATGATATCAATACAAGGTCTCTTGACAAATTTCATATAAATGCGCTAGACTATGGTCTTAGGCTTAGCCCATCCCTAGGTTTAACTTAAGAATGATAGAATGCTAATATACTAAATCATGGACAACAACATTGGACTTTAAAAAAAATTTAGGTTTTAAATGAATGACCTAGATTACGATCCTAGGCTTGACCTATCCTTATGTTCAACTTAAAAAGAATAAAATGCCAACACGTTGAATTATGGCCACTAATGTCAGACTTGAGAAAGATTTTTTGACTATGATCCTAGGCTCAACCTATCCCTAGGTTTGATTTAAAAATGATAGAATACCAATATGCTGAATCATGACCAGTAACATCAGACTTCAAAAGGATTTCTTGATAGCTTTTGGATGAAAAATCTATATTAGATGCTAAGCTTTGCTTATATCTAGGTCTAACTTAAGAAAGAACAGAATGCTAATACATCAAATCATTACCGATAACATTAGACTTTAAAAGGATTTCTAGACAAATTTCAAAGAAATGACCTGAACTATGATCCTAGGCTCGAGATATCCCTAGGTTCGACTTAAACATGATAGAATATCAATGTGCCAAATAACAACCAGCAATATTGGACTTTGAAAGGATTTCTTGATAGGTTTTACTTGAAAGACCTAGACTACGATCCTAGGCTTGACTTATCCCTAGGTTTGACTTAAAAAAAATGCCAATGCATTGAATCATAACCACCAATGTCAGACTTTAAAAGGATTTCTTGATAAGGTTCTTAGCTGAGATTGTTGACTACGGTTTTTAATAAAGATTCGTGATGAAATGTCTTTACAAATGTGCCAATAAGTCAGATCATGATGTTCTAGCAACATTAGCTTATAAAAGGATTTCTTGACAAAGAGTCTTGATAAAGATTCCTAATTGATGTTCTTGACAAATGTTCTTAATAAAGGTGCTAATAAACTAAATCATGACGTTCTAGCAATATTGGACTTTATAAGAATTTCTTGACAAAGGTTCATGATAAGGGTGTTTAACAAAAGTTCTTGACAAAGATTCATGACAAAGATTCTAAACATAAGTTCTTAACATAGAATAATTAGCTAGATTTGACCGCCAGCATCATTAGGCTTAAACTCTTTTGACACGATGACATGGGCCAATTAGTCAAGACTAACCTACTAACATCATTAGGCTTAGATTTTTCTAACGGGATAGTTAGGAGAGATAGGGTTCTTACCTAAGTGACCTTCTGTTTTAGAGATTTTTTAATGTCAAAGATTCTTTTGCATCAATGCATCTTAATCAAAAGCATTTGGTCTTGAGATTCTTTTACATCGACTTAAGTCACTTGATGCTTTTTTAGTGATTATTTTCCATGATTCATTTATGATGGCAAGTATTGTAATGTTGTGCAACATTTGGTTTCATGTTCCTTGCTTGATTTTAGAATCTTTTGCACTTTTATGACTATTCCTATATTAAGCTCTTATGACATGTCTTTATTAAAAAATTTGCGCAGTGTTACAATGTATGCCTTTGTCCATAATGGCAATAGTAGGATCTGGCAAGCTTTTTATCTTGAGGTCAACCTACCAGCACAACCTCTATGAGAGCCTACCATACACTTATTATTGGTGTTTTACTTTAACATTTTTCTTAAATCAATAATACTTGACATCAATCATAGCATTTACTTCGATTCTACAGGTTTAAGAGTGGATTAGCTCCAACATTGGGTTTACTCCTTGTTTGATTTTGATCATGCTACTTTTTAGTAGGCTTAAACTTTTCTCTTGAAAGAAATGCGATTTCAATGTTGTGAGCTTTTGCTCTAGCATGGTAATCACAATAGGCATTCTTATCATACCATTTAGGATAAAGAGGAGACTTCAAAGTTACAAACACTAGAGCTACGAATTAACCTGCCAATAAGTGAGCATAGACCTCTTTACAAGAATAAAGAAATGGATCAAAATACTATCTTTCTTAAGGGCTTGTTAATTGTTCAATGCTCTGATGTTACTTTTGTTGTGAGATAAAGTATTTTGAGTAGAATTGTGAGGTAGTTTGATGAAAGATTCATGGTGGTTTGAATCAACCAGAGTATATTGGTTATTGTACTGGTTATATGGGTGGAATCCTAGATATGCCATGCGAAACAAATATATGCTTGGTATTTATAAAGATTTTAGGTGATCTAGGTTGGACTCTTGCTAACAACGTTCACCTCTTTGTCTTTGCCTTTGGTGGTAGAATTTTTGGTAGTGTTAAAGAATTCCCTTCCTAACATTTTATCAGTCTTTATGGCATTATCAATTATTTCTCTAGATATCACCATATTAGCAAAATTCTTCGTAGAATTCCCCACTAACTTTTCATAATAAAGAGCTCGCAAAGTGATGACAAACATAACTATCATCCTTTTTCCAATTAATGGAGAAGAGACCTAGGCTGCCTCTTCTTTCTACTTTTAGATGTACTGCTTGAAGTTTTTAGTAGCTTCTTTTCCATGGTCAATAAAAAAATTTGATCTAAAGCTTAATTAAATATATAACTATATTGATCCAGGAAAGCTCAAGCCAAATCTACCCATGATTGATTTTTGATTAGGTCAACCTCTATATACCATCATGCAGCTACTTCGATTAAACTATCTTGAAAATAGTGTATTAATAGTCTCTTATTGTCTTCATGCCCAGCCGTCGTTTAGTAGTACATATGGATATATGCAGTTGGGTCTATGGTTCTATTGTATTTATCAAAATCTAGTTCTTTAAACTTGATGGGATAGCAAGATTTAAAACCAAGTGTAAGGATTTGGCATCTATAATTCCAAACTTATTGCTTCCTTCTATAGCTTTGAGGCATTTTTCTAATAACTTGTACTTAGTTTTATTTTCAATAGCCTTGGCACTCTTTGAATTGGCTACTTTTTCCTATTCTATTTGATCATTAAGCTCTAGAACTAAAGGATTTGCTGTTAATGATCCCATATTCATGCCATAATATCCCTAAGCCAAATATAGTGCTGTCATAGGGTTTATATGGATGAATGGTTAAGTAGGTGGGACAGATGTTGCTAGGGGTGATTGCTCTTGGTGTGCTTTTTTAGGATTGTTGGTGACTTCAATTCCCCTATTCAGATTAATCTTAGGATTAGCTGGTTTCTTACCCTTATCAGTGACATTTATTTGCCTTTTATCCTTTAAGGCAATAGCTAGTTGCTTTGTCAATTTAACAACTTGACTTTGTAATTCACTGGTCTTATAAAGCATTTGCTCTTAAGCTTCTCAATGCATAATTTTAAGCCTTTTGATACAAGCCTAGTGATCATTTTCTATTATCTTTCGACATAGACGAGTGTTGTACTAATATTGGTGTATGATTTTGTGTTTTAGGGACCCTTGCACTTTAGAGTGATTTTGGATTAGACTTATTAATATGATGAGTATGATGCACACAAGAATAAAGATGAAATCATATGCACGTGATAATATTATGGAAAAAACATAATTAAACAAATTAAATCATGTATGCAAATGCAAGAGACAGTTAGATTTTGGCAACAACTTTAGAATAAGTATTTTCCATTCAAATAAAGCATTAATTATAGCCTATCAAGTTTGAAAGTAATCAAATATGAAAATATTGCATGCTATTACTTTGTTTGAATACAAGTTCCAAAAGTTCAACAATTCTTGTCCATTATCTTTTATGGAAATGAAGTCTCGCCTCACAAATCTAGCTAACTAAAACATGTTCTCTACAGTTGTTAAACCATGTAGATTTGCTCAATGAGGTTTTGGAGATGTTCCTTACACTCCAATTAAGATTGGTTAGCCAAAATCTAATTATGGTAAAATTCTTCAAAAGTTATTGACAATCTTTCTACTTGATCTTGTTGGACCTGAAGGGCATGCTCCAACTCTTGAACCATTATAGCCAAAGCTTTATTCTTAAACCTTCCCTCTTAAAGAACTTGTACTTGAGCTGCCAAGCTATTGCTTCTTTTTTGATAAACTAATGCAATTGTACTGGTCTTAATGAGTTCTTCTGCTATAGTCTGCATTCGAGCCTTTCAAGCTTCTAAGTTATTAGCAAGAGAAAGAAGCTAAGTTTTCCATTTGATTGGGGATTTACAAATTCTTGGGTATTTTTTTGTTTCTGTAGTCCCATGTAGTCTTTATTTAAGTCTTGGAGCTCTTTGTTGATGGCATTTTTCATCATGACAAGTTCATATATCCGCTCTTCTTGGACTTGACACTCATGCTCCCATTGACTCTTCTCTTCTTGCAACTGACAAATTTCTTTAGCAAAAGTAGCTATTTCTTATGCAAATTCATATTTCAGGATCTCAATCTTAGATGTAGGGTTATCTGTTGGAACATGAAGGATTCCCTTAGTAAGCAATAGTATCGTGTCATGAACTCACCTAATTATCTAATGTTTATAGGTAAGAGTCATTGTTTTCTCTTTTTTCAATATAATTTAGTTGGTCTTTTACCATATGTCTAAGATCGTTTGTACCTAACTTGTGTAACCATCCTCCATATTCAAATCTAGCATACAAAGTTCATGAGTGATAGGGACAAACTATCGGTAATCAAATTACTATAAAGCCATGAATGAGGCATAATCAATGCTTCTTCATAATCTATTAAGAGGTACCTAATGAAATGGCTTGCATTTGTACATACAATTGGGCCAGGAATGATCCATGGAACTATCCAAGTCACTTCATTGGCATTCAAATCTTAGACTTTTGCCATCCATTGATCTTTGGTAGTATCTTATAGCCACTCTTTTTCTAAGAACTTGGTGAAAGAAGTAAAATTCAACATGTACAAATGTAGCGATCTCTTACCTCAAAAATAATTAAGGAGCCATACATACAACATTGATGAGCATCTGATAAAGCAAGCCTTGCCTCCTTTTCTCCAAAAATTTAATGGCCTAATAATTTTTACTAAAATGGCAGGAGCAAGATTAATACCATAACTTTTGAGCAAATATATGGCATAGTGACCTTTATATGTCCCAAAGCTTATAGAAAAATGATCAGACCATAGATTGCTAACGCAAAAGCATCCCAAATCTTCTTCTTTCCTAATTGGGTATTCATGGCAGATTTTAAATTATCCCATGTAATATACACACTATTACTCGATTTGACTAGATGTGAGTCCACTCAGTGTTCTTTAACTTCAAGCATACTGACCAACTTCTTCTTAAAGGGTGTAGGTTCTGCCAAGTTAGAGTAAATTTTGTTGGATTAGGCCCTTTTGATATTAAGCATAGCTACATATTTTTCTATAGTAGGGACTAGATCTTGCTCGATGACAAGTGAAGCACTTATATGTGGGATCCATAATTATATCATGGCATATAGTAATCTGAAGTCGACTTTGTCTTAGACCAATATAGCAATATTCCTATAATCTTCTACAAAGATTGCTTTATTAGTCACATCCCAGCTGTTCCACACATCTCTAACTCTTTGAGGTTGAACTACCTAAAATTCATTTCAGTGCATTTTAGGTTCTCTAAGATATATCTGGGCCAGGGACAATCCCTACTCTCTCTTTGTTCCCTTTCAGACTCGATCTTGACTATCTCAAAATCTTCACAACTTTTGACTAGTGTTTGTGCCATCGTGAGATACTTGTTTATAGACATTATACCTAGAACCAACTTGAGATGGTATAAAATGACATGTTGCATGTAGCAAAGACAACAATAAAAGAAACAATAAGTTAATAACGTATCAAAGACAAGAAATAAGTCACAGAATAAAAATACCCTGGGGCATCATGGTGCCCCAAGGTGAGCATGAAAAAAATAGGTATAAACGTTTTGCCTATCAAACCTAGACTTTTATGGACAGCAAACCAACACGTCTGAGACATAAGCGTCCCATTGGGATGAAGATCAATACTCAAGACAGTGATGATTCGTTCATCACTGTACAATTACAAGCAATGGCAAGCCATTGATCAAACAACATAATGGCTTGTTCTGGTGTTTGCTCATAGCAAGACAACATGATTTTTCTAATGATGTTAGGTATTTACTTATCATCGTCTAGTGATTGACAGACTTCAAGCCATTGATTGGGCATCATAATGACTTACCTATAGCAACATGGCTCGGATTTGAATCTAGACTAGCCCAACTTAAAATGGTGAATGTATCCATTATTTCTAAATAAATATCTATATAAATAATTCTTTTCTTTTATTTAGGACCCATATTATTATTGTTATTGTTATTCTTATTTTGTATATAGGAACTGAGTTGTCGAGATGAATCACTCATTTGACTTGTCTAAATAGTCGTTACGAAATGACTATTTATTTTGAAGTCGCCACCAATCTTATTTTAGCCAAGTGAGATTAGACACCTATAAGAGTTTACATTTTTAAGGGTTACGAAACCTATGAAAACAAAATCCAAGGTGTTCGCTACACCAGAGAATGCTTAAAAGGGTTTAGGAGTTGGTTACAGTCACAAGTAAAGGTTGATCTTCTCATGATGCCCAGTAATCAGTACCTATTAATCGCGTGTTAACTTAAACTTAGATTTTTATTCAATTTCAACATTTGATATTTAGTTATAATTCCCATTATATTTTATTAAAGAAATTTATTATTGAACGAAAATCATATTTTAATGTTTTTGGAAATTGAAATTTCTTCCCCACCCTCTAGGAGAACCAAAAGAACATGCAGATTTTTATCATTCTCTATCGTACCCCATTGGAGAACCTGTGGAATACGGAAGGTTTTATTTTTACAAAAATTGAAAAATCCTAACTTTCATTTTGAAAAAAGGTATCTCGTTATTAAAATAATCCATAGAATCACTCGCATATTCTGGTAGGAATCCTATGTATTAATTTGGTTATGAGACATTGCCTCATTTATAAAAAAATTTTATTATAAAAAATACGAACTCAGTGACCCAGAAATGACCTAATACGTTGAACATATTTTTAATGTGTACTTTCAACGTGAAAGTATCCTAGTACTTATATAGGATATGGTTCTAATATAAAATTACGAAAACACCCTTGGGATATTCTATTGACATAAAAGATCCCAGTAACCCCTAGAGGACTCAAAAACACTTGAAAAAGGGTGAACCTATCCTGAATATGCACTTTCGGCCTAAAAGTATCCTAATGTATATCTAAGACTAGACTCAAAAAAGAGTACACCTTCGACAAGAAAGTATCTCGACAACCCTAATGGATATTAAAATGATCTAAGAAGGCTAAACCAATTCTAAAATACTCTCTTTTAGTGTAAAAAAAATCTCAATAAAAATTACCAAAATGCCCTTAGGGTACACCTCTAACATGAAAGTATCCCTGCAACCTTAGTGGACACTAAAATGACCTTAAGAGGCTAAGTGAATCCTAAACTTCACCTTTGGTATAAAATCATCTCGATTACTATTTAAGACTCGATTTTAGGAAAGTTACCAAAATACCTTAAGGTGTATTTTTGACGTGAAAGTATTCTAACGACCCTCAATTTTGAAAGAACAGCATGCTTGTTGCTCTTCTTCCGCACCACGCTTACTTTTCCTTAATTTGAAGGTATCTTCAGAATATGTTACAGATATTTATCTTTTTTTGGAAAAAAAGCCCATGGCTGAACTTGAAGTTGAAGGTTTTTTCCCTTACTTGGAGTTGAAGGTTTAAATCATTAACTAGTTATCATATGTTTATCCCATGAAATCCTTTTTCTAATGTTTATTTAGGGATCTAAGAATTAGCCAATTTTTCCAAAAAGGTTACTAAATATCATATTAATGTTTATCAACTCAATACTACAACCTTGTTAGTTGGATAAATATTTGCTTAAGGTGTATTTACAAACTTTTATTGAAATCATGAAAAATATCGTAACTTATCAAAATTCTAGGATTTACAAAATAAGATCACTTTCTCATTAGCCTAGGGAAAAAGTTTACTTGATCAAAATCTATGAAAATTCTAAAACTATTTTGACCATGGATTTGCCAATATCAAGGGAATGAATATGTTATCTTTATCATGATGTTAAAACTTTTTTATGATTGATGATCACCATTTGTGACCTCTTTGAATAAGATGAAAAAGTGGACTTAACGGGACAAATAGGGTAGCACTAGAAAAAGTTTGTCTTAAAGAAATAGATACAAAAAGGTCTAGGATTATTAAGACTAAATTCAAATTAATGTCTCTTTCATGAAAATTTCTTGAAAGGCAAACAATCAAGTTATAACATCCTTTTAATCTTTGAAAATAATAGTGCGATAGGTGTTAAACAAATGCTAGTAAACACGAAGTCTCAAAGGATTGATGTGAAAGGCTTTTGGCAAGCATCAATTTATAAGTTTGGGTCTAAAAGTTCTAAAAGTTCATTTTGAAAGGAATGGGTGTTTAGACATTTGACTTAACTTTTTGTTGATGTCATGAAATATTCATGGGTTTGGGATCATTTTTAAATTAGCACAAAAGGATCTTTACCATTGGTGGCTACCTTTGTTGATTTAGTAGCAATTCTTAAGCCTATAATATTGCCCCATCATATTATTAAAGACTCAAAAATCATTCAAAAAGATGAAGTATTAAAGAGCTTCCTCGGAATACCCTAACAACCCAATTAGCTGTGTTTGATCAAAATGGACTTTGTCGGTACGTAACGTAGGCCATGGTTTAAGGTTTAAAAAGAAAAAGATAAATAGGCCCAAATCAAAGTGTTCAATGATAAGGATCACTCTTCTTTAGAAACAGTTAATTCTATCATGTCTTTCTGGATGAACAAATCTTTATTTGTTCATCTTCATTTGCTTGCTTTATTCTTTATTTTGAGGGACTTGAAATTTGAACTTTCTTAATTAATTAATTTTTTTTAAAGAACTTGAAAGTTAAACTTTTTTATTTGTTTTTCATTTTTTATGAACAACTTCTTCATTTTTCACTTTGCATATTTGAACTTGAAACTCAAACTTTCATGATTTTTTAAATTTTGCCTTATGACATCTAACTTGGTCTACTTGTAATTCTAGACTGGAGTTTGCCCTTTCTGATTTCAAAGTTTTGCCTTAGTTACCCTTTAATATGGAGAGCGATCCTTGATTAGGGTTCAAAGAAAGAAAATAAATTATCAGGCTCGAAAGGGATCGCAAAGGGATAATTTTTTATATTTGAAAAAGTATGGAGAAAAAATGCCACTTTTCATTTTAAACAAAGCCATTTGAACTACCAAGCATTTCGCTAGGAAAAAGGATAATCTTTTTTCTGAAATCATTTTGAATACCTCATTAACATGATGTTGCACTCAATTTTTAAAGGCATGAGGTATGCCCTTCAGTACTATCAGCTTTATAGCCACCGATGACTAGTTGAGCCTTAGGGAAGTACAATCAGATTAGCATGGAAAAAATCTTAGATCTTATGTCTTATACATCAAGCATTGGCTTGTAAAAGTTTTGTTTAAAGGAAAAAGATATTTTGACTCATGTTTGCTTTAATTCTTCCTAAACCAAGGATTTGGAAGAGTGTCAAGAAAGCCATAGCAAAATGTTATCCAACTAAGAGAGATCTTGAAATTACTATCATTACTTTGACATGTGCCTAACTATCGATATCTGAATCTTTTAGGAGCATAACCTATTTGCAAGTCTTTCAAGGAATCCTTAAAAAACCCATTTAGATGTCGAGGGTCTCAGGTGGTGAAAGGTTTATAGTTGAATGTTTGGGATAGTTACATATGGAAAGGTGAAGGACCTTTCTGAGAAGATTAATCTAATAGTGATCTTCTAACAAAAAAAAAATTAGAATGTTCTCATTATCCAAGATGTTGGAAATCACTATTTACAAAATTCATGGCCAATGACAACATATATATACTATTTACAAATCAAAATTCATTTCATAATTTATAGTTTCCAAAAAAAATGTGCAGAATTTTAAAGTCAAGATAGAAATTACCCTTGGTTGGCATATTACCATAAGGTCGATAACCCTAATCATCATTGATAGGTATCCACCAACTCTAAATTTTTCTAGATTGGAATTCCTGAGGGTTGAGATGTAAATTAACTAGTGGAACATCGAAAGGTATATCAAACTTTAGTTTTCAAGCTAAAAAATTCCATAAGATGCGATTATTTCTTGTCAACTCAATCATGCGATGAACACAACAACTATATGAGGCCTGATTCTTCACTAGATTCTTTAGCGAAAAAGAAGAATCCAAAAGCTCATTGCATGGTAAAGAATCATCCAATTATTTCATGTTAGAATTTATAGCAGCCTATGATCTTTTGTCAACCATGCTGATACTCCACATTATCTTCACATTTAATAGCATGCATTAGTTGATGGAATCCTTAAACAAAAATTGTTGTGCCCTGACACTCAAATTGCACCACCTTAGGTAGGGAGTTTTCCAAGTTTTGTTGGAATAGTAGAGATCATCTGATTCTTTTAAGGTTACTAAATAATGAAAGGATGGGGTTGAGGACACTATCTGAATAGATTTCCTTATTTTTTCAACTTCTTATGATGTTGGCTTTTATCAGCTGTCAATGACTTCTTATCCCACATATGTTACCTACTGCCCCGCAATCTACAAGAATATGTATCATGGGACTGGCTCCCTAAAGATTGAGTACTTTGAGGTGGTTGCCTTCCATCTTGCACTCTTCCGGATCCCAGACAGAAATGTTAGTACGATGAAAATTGAGTGCTTTAAGGTAATACCATTCAACTGGAACTCCCTGGATCCCTAACAGAAATGTTGTTATGATACGGGACTATTCGTAATAATAACAATTTTTCATTTATGGTTTTGCTTTTATAGGACCTTTCATTCTTGTTAAGGTCAAGGACCCTAATTATATTTTATGCAATGAGTTTTACATCAGCCTCTTATGAAAGGGAACCAATATTAGTGTCCACTAACTGTATATCTTAAATGTTGAAGAATTATCTTTAAGCCTGTACTTCTCCAAATCCCTAGCGAAAGTATAAATAATATTTTACTGGGTGCAAACGGACTTGCTTGTTCCAAGAAACTTCATCGATCTTGCAATTTGTGATGTCTTCCATTTCATGATTCATGTTACTTTGCCTTGAAAAAATTGAAAAAGGAACTTAAATTAGTATGCATGCATACATATATCTTGTCAACATTTATCTTTGTTATTCTCCACGTATGTATGTCAATAAATGGAAAAAAATGTATGAATGAACAAATATATAAATGAATGAATGAGACATGATTCAACAGACATAAAGATTATTGTAGAAGCAAGAATCCAAAGAATTTAAGTCATGATTCAATAGCATTATACCACTTACCATAATTTTTTACCTTATCCATTAATTGAGGTCATATGTAGTCATATCTACAAAATTCAAAAGCAAAGTTAACAAAAAGAATTGCTCTTGCAAATATTACATTTTTCCTAACTGTGTTGTGCTTTTAAAGGATTTTTGAGAATCTTAATCATTCATTTTTTATTCATTTTTTAACCTTATATTCATAAAATCTAGCAAATACCCTAAAAGGTTATCTTCACAATCATTTGATTTCCCCCGTATTCTAATACTTCCAATATGTGATCTTTTTTTTTTCATGTAAACCCTTAACCATTTTGATCAATCTATTAAGCATATTTTCCATTCCACGGACTTTATGGTTGAACTCTTCTTTGATGAACGTGAATGTATTGACCTTTGCCTCTAAATTATTACCCATCGCTTGATTCTTGAAATACAATAAATGAAATGAATTAATACATTATGGAAATTATGAATGCATGAACATATAAGAATGTGAACTTAGCAGGTGCATGAATAAATTTACAAGTTTCCTCGGGATATATATATATGATGCCAAGAATAAAAAAAACTCTTTTGTAATATAACAAATTAATAAAAATAAAACATATCATAATTACACAACAAACAATTAATAATATGAAGAAAATCAAATCATAACAGTAAAGGGTTAGAAGTGTTCCTCCATATGTACTTAATTTGGTATCCTCTATAACCAGGTATGACTTTAACTAGGTGAGTCTCCTATAGCTTATTACATTAGGTTTAGGTTAGACATCTAAATAGGTTCTTGAATTGTTCCCTAAGTTTGGAAAGAACTGATGAGGTACCATAATCCTTACCAATCACGAGTTTATGTCAGAAAGGGTTCATTTAAGTGGAAGTATCTTCCATGCCTATAACGAGGCTAACACCTCAAACAGGCATAAGAATTTACACCTGGTAGGCTTTTCACTGGCCCAAATGGAGGCTAAAACCTTAGAAGGCAGAGTTACTTCACCCCCTCCTAAAATATTAGGTACTTATGCTCCTTCCATATATGCGGAAGCGAATCTAATGCATATGCATATGTATATGCATCTGCACAGTGTGTGGGGGGGAACGACTTACTTTTTATGACTTGACACTTTCAAAAAAAATAAAACCCTTATGCTAAATTTCCCCTAAAAATAATGTTGCAAAAGAAACTAAAAAGGATTACTAAAAAACTTGAACAAGATATACTAAATTTATAAGTAAAAAATACAATAAAAATTTTGTTTTGAAAATATCAGAAATTATAGTTAAATACTAGTTGAAACCAAATTAATCAAAATTTAGTTAACATGTAATTAATTTTAGGCCTGAATCTCTATCTCTTCCCTAGTGGAGTTGCCAAGCTGTCAACCGTGTAGGTCAGATATGAATCTAGACTAGCTTGACTTAAAATGGCAAATGCATCCATTATTTCTATATAAATATCTATATACATAATTATTTTCTTTTATTTGGGATCCATATTATTATTGTTATTATTATTCTTATTTTGTGTCTAGGAAATGAGTTGTCGAGAGGAATCGCTCATTCGACTTCTCTAAATAGTTGTTACTAAATAACCATTTATTTTGGAGTCATCACCAATCTTATTTTAGCCAAGTGAGATTGAACACTTGCCGGAGTTTATATTTTCGAGGGTTACAAAACCCATGGAAATAAAATCCAAGGTATGCGCTCATACCAGAAATCGCTTAAAAGGGTCTGGGAGTCAATTACAATCATAAATAAGGATTGATCTTCTCATGATGTTCGGTAATCGGTACTTATTAATCGCGTGCTAGCTTAAATTTTGATTTTTAGTCAATTTCAACATTTGATTTAATTATAATTCCTATAATATTTTATTAAGGAAATTTATTATTCTGTGAAAATTAGATTTTAATGTTTTTGGAAATCAAAATTTCTTCCATGCCCTTTGGGAGAACCAAGAGAACACGAAGATTTTTATCATTCTCTGTCATACCCAGCTAAAGAAGTTGTGGAATATGAAAGGTTCTATTTTTACAAAAATTGAAAAATCTTGACCTTTTTGAAAAAAGGTATCTCATTATTTAAATAATCCATAGAATCCCTCGCATATTCTGGTAGGAATCCTCAATAAAAATTTAATTATGGGACATTGCCTCATTTATAAAAATAATTTTATTATAAAAAATACGGACTCTATGACCTAGAAATGACCTAATATGTTGCACGTATTCTTAATATGTACTTTCGACGTAAAAGTATCCCAGTACTTATATAGGATATGGTTCTAATATAAAATTATGAAAATACCCTTGGGATATCTTATTGATGTAAAAGATCCCAGTAACCCCTAAAGACTAAAAAATGCTTGAAAAAGGGTGAACCTATCCTAAATATGCACTTTCAACCTAAAAAGCATCACAATGCATATCTAAGACTAGACTAAAAAAATTAAGAAAATGCCCTTAGATTATACCTTCGATATGAAAGTATCCTGGTAAACCTAAAGGACCTTAAAATGATCTAGGAAGGCTAAACCAATTCTACAATACTCACTTTCGACGTAAAAGTATCTTGATAAGCAAAATTACCAAAATGCCCTTAAGGTATACCTTCGATGTGAAAGTACCCCGATAAGCCTAATGGACCTTAAAATGACCTTGGAAGGCTAAACCAATCCTAAATATTCACTTTTGGCATAAAAACATCTTGATGAGCAAAATTACCAAAATGCCCCTAGGTTATACTTTCAATGTCAAAGTACCCCGTAACCCTAATGGACCTTAAAATGACCTTAGAAGGCTAAACCAGTCCTAAATATTCACCTTTAACGCAAAAGCATCTCGATGAATAGAATTACCAAAATGCCCCTAAGGTATACCTTCGACATGAAAGTATCCTGGCAACCTAAATTGACACTAAAATAACCTTAAGACGTTAAGCAAATCCTAAACATTCACTTTTGGCATAAAAGCATCTTGGTTACTATCTAAGACTCGATTTTAGGAAAGTTACTAAAATACCTTAAGATGTATTTTCGACGTGAAAGTATTCTAACGACCCTAAAGCACAGGACAAGGATCATAGAAAAGTGAACCTATACTATATGTACACCTCTGGCATAAAAGCATCCCGATGACTACCTAAGATGAACTTAAAAAAATTACCAAAATGCCCTTAGAGTGTACCTTCGATTTAAAAGTATCTCACTAACCCTAAAAGACTCAAAAATGATCATAGAAAGGTGAACCTATCCTAAATGCGTATCTTTGGCATAAAAGCATCTCGACGACTATCTAAGAATCAATTTTAAAAAATTACCAAAATGCCCCTATAGTGTACCTTCGATGTGAAAGTATCTTGGCAACCCTAAAGGACATGAAAGGACAATCAATGATGATTTTTACTCTAAATGGGTAATTTAGATGACAAAAATGACCTAAAGTACAAAAATTGCTAATGGGTCTCTAAATTTTCCAAGATTAAATATTAGTCCTAAATTGACTAAAATGCTAAAAAAAAATTTCTTTTGGCCCACCAAAAATGGATAATTTATGTTTTTAAAGTAACCTACAATGCAAACATTCCATTATGTCCCTAACTTTTCAAAAATTGCATTTTGTATCCTAGTGGAGAACCGAAAGAATATGAAAGGTTTTAGTATTTTTAGCACCCCACAAGAGGACCAATGGAATGCTAAAAATATTTAAAATAATCTAAGTGGATGATTTCATGCTAGAGATGACCATTTTTACCTAAAAATACTAGATTTCCCTAATGTTCTATAAACTTTTCTAAAATTGTAAATTGTCCCTAAATGATTGAAAAGGCATAACACTCACATCAAAACACATAAAAAATGCATGAGAAATTCACTTAAAGACTTTAGGACATTTGGCCAAGCACCCATAGCCTTAAAAAAATTATTATGATATTTGTAGCTAAATCCTTAATTTTTTTTAAAAATTGTTAAATGCCCCCAAAATGCCTAAAAATTGAACATTTCTATTTTCTAGTCATTACCAAATTGACTTAATCATGTAGATACCACTAAATAAGTTTAGAGAATTTTAAAAAAATTATAAAATGGTCCTTAAGGATTTGACCAAATAAGAAATACCCTTAAATAGCCTAAAAATGAAAAATATGTAATTTTGACCTCTATAAGTTTCAACGAAGCTAGGAAACACCCATAAACGGGTTTGAAAAAAATGGAAAAATTATGAAACAACCCCTAGCAATGCTACCATGAACCAAAATAGCTCCTAAGTGGCCTAAAAAATTAAAGAAAAAAATTTAACCTCTAAAATTTCAACTATTTAACAAAATGACCTTAAAATTCACTTTTCGTTAAATTAGACCTAAATGCATGTTAAGATCATCCTAGAATACTACCAAGCTTAAATAAAAATAAAATCACAAAAATAGATATGCAAAAAGTATTTAACAATATATTATCGTAAAAACTTCAAGAAAAGATTAACATAACCAAACCTATACAACAAAATCAAAATCACAACAACAACAAAATATATATATATATAAATGAATCAAGGCACAACTAATAAAAAACAAAGAATAACAACAAATATATAGAAAATAGATCATTGTCAACGTGTTTACCCTTTCAACATGGATGAAATCCATGAGCTTTAACATGTCTTTCGACTCATAAAAATGAAGAAAAATGATGGAAATAAGAAAAAATTACCAGATTTCTACATAAAGCTACCTTGAAAGGCTTGAAAACCTAAAAATTCATAAGAAATTTTAAGAAAAATGGCTAAATTTGGCTGTGGAAATCCTTAGCAATTTAAGAGAAATTGTCCCATGGTTTTTCAAGGTGGGAGGGATGGCAAGAAGACTTCCTTTTTCTTCTTGGCCATTGGCCTTTCATCTTTTCCTTTCTTTTATGTTAACTTATTAGGTTAGAAAATAATAAATGTTGTGTCATAACCCCATACCTTTGTCGTCTTAGAGTGACATCATGCATGGCATCATTGATTTCTAGAGATATTTTGGGTGATATTTGTTTATAATATGTAAAATTATGCAGTAAAAACTAATTTAAAAGATTAAATTGTAAAAAATAAAAAAATTATTTTTTTAAATAAAATTGCAAATAATCAATTTAATTTAATCTAATACTAAAGATAACTTTTATGTATGAAAAAAATTTTGAAATAGCAAACTCGTAAAATTTTATGAGAAAAACCCTTACTGGGGAAAATTTGTTATATATAAAAAATACAAAACTCATAAAATAAATTAATTTTGTACAAACTAAATTAATAGGGATTAAGCAATAATATTTAAAAGAATTTTAAAAATTAAGAACTCCAAAAAATCTTACTGAAAAAATTTACGGAGTAAAAAAATATGTAATTTGGTAATAGGAAAAATTCTAAAACTCATAAAATAAATTGAATTCTTCAAAAGTGATTTAATATAAATTAAATAATAGTATTTTAAGAATTTTAAAAATTATAAACCGAGAAAAATTCTCCTAAAAAATTTACGAGTAGAAAATTTTATATTTTTGGAAACAAAACAATTATGAAAGAAAATACAAAACTCATAAAATAAAATATATTTTAAAAAATTGATTTAATATGAATCAAACAATTATATTTGAAGAATTTTAAAAATTATAAAAAAATCCTATCGAAAAAATTTACGGGTAGAAAACTCTGCATCTTTGTAAGAGGAAAAATTCTAAAACATAAATTATATTTTCAAAAATAATTTAATATGAATTAAATAATAATATTTAAAGAAATTTAAAAATTAGGAACTTGAGGAAATCTCATTGAAAAAATTTACAGAGTATAAAACCCATATCTCGATAATAAAAAAAATTCTAAAACTCATAAAATAAATTAAAATTTTTTAAACTAATTTAATATGAATTAAATAATAATACTTAAAGAATTTTAAAAATTATAAACTAAGAAAAATCTTTTTAAAAAATTATAGAGTAAAAAAATTTCGTATTTCAAAAACAGAAGAATTTCAAAAAAATGTAAAACTGATAAAAATAAAAGTATGAATTAAATAATAATATTTGAAGAATTTTAAAAATTATAAACTAAAAAAAAATCTTTAAAAAATTTACTGATTCAAAAATTTTGTATTTTGGAAACGAAAAGAAAGTGTAAACTTTTAAAATAAAATGAATTTTAGAAAAACAGATTAAAGGTAATTAAATGCAACTTTTTAAAGAATTTTGAAGTTGAAAACTTGAGAAAATTTTGCTATAAAATTTTACAGGTAAAAGAAAACTCGTATTTTAAAACTGAGAAAATTTTAAAGAATCCTTTAAGATTTATATAAAAATGAATTAAATTAAACCTATTATCCAAAATGCTAATTTGCAAAATGGTAAAGATGAGAATCCAAAATCTGAAATAATTTTATCAGAAAAAATTTTACGAGTATAAAACTCGTAATACTATAAAAAATTCAAAATTAGTCACAGAAATGGACAACCTGACTCCTTATGGTACAAAATACTAATATGAATTTTACTTTGAATATTTTTGATTTTTTGGAGTATGTATCGGCATAAATACTATACAAGTATCGATATAATTAAACGACGATTAACTTTCAACTTTAATGAACAATTCTCTAAAAATGAAAATTTTGACCACGATATCGTTCGCAGAAACAAATTGTCATAATTTTGACAAGAAAGGATAAAAATGATTTTTCTCTTAAATTTCGTCCTATATATCCGAAATTAGAGATCAAAGTGTGATTCTATATTTTATCGCATGAACTGCGGCTATTTAACTATCAATACAAAGATTTTGAGAATATCTGATTCATCTAAAAAAGATCATATCTAATGAGGGTTGCCATTAAGTCCCCAATCTCAGATATTCAAGATTATTAAAACAAAAAAAACCAAAAAAAATTAGGTGTCTACATTACCCGTGCAGGTTTAGTTCCTTGGGAGTAGGTACCAGCCTTGAAATGTAAGCCAAGTGATAATATTCAAACCGTATCTCTTGTAAAAGGAAAAAGGCATTAGCCATCAGTTGGGCAGCATAATGACAGGCCCTGATAGTATTAATACAATGGATGACATAATTTGGGGTGGAACAAAAGGCATTAGTGATGATGTGCATTCATCATAATTATGCAACAATAAAATGATAAAAAAGAATAATATATACGAAGTGTTTCCCCAAATGTCTTATTCTCTGGGTTGATCTAGCAGCCATTGGTACAGCCTGACATGGTTTTCCTTTTACGACTAACTATATAGGGTTAAGTTGACTCTAAAAGATTCCCAAATTACTTATCTGTCTTATAGGGACAGTTGATGCACCTCAGTCTTGAACCCATCATAGACTTGGCAAAATGAGTTTGATTCAGGTGGATGCATTTTCCTATACCCATACAGATAAAAAGGATACCACAAGAACATAGGTACTTTACACCTTGAAAGATATTGCTAGCCCATGGGTAAAGAAGAGAGACCATGGACGATAAGTAGGTCACTTCCACCTGATAAAGGTGTTATTCTTTATCCAAGAAAAGAATGACCAAAAGTCTAATGAGATATGAATGCATGATGTGTGTCAAGGAAACACTTAAACCTTTTTGTTTATTCCTTATTACCATTATACCAAAATTGTTGTGTTCATTTTTGGAGTAGGAACGACCCCTAGCAATTATGAGAAATACAAAAACACAAAGAGTGATGACAAATAAATATCACGTACAAAGAAGATAAAGAAAAAGGATTACAAATAAATAATGAGTAAAATCAAGGGAAATCAAGAAGTATGATAAAATTTAGCTAGTTCAAGCTTGACTCTCAAAATTAAGATTACATGGAGTTTCCAAGTTGTCATAATAGGCCCTCCACACACTTGTAGGTGTGATAATGTGCTACAATTTAAAATAAAAAAGAAAAATGGCTCACCTTTAGATAATCCCTTAATTAGGATTTGTATTAGGCATGATAGGGTGAAAGTCGAGCAGTAGACTATTGGATAAATAGCTCGTCCAACCAGTCTTAGATGATCATTATGAAATAACAATGGCTTAGAGTCGCCATCGATCATTTTAGGCTATGTATGACTAGACCCATTAAAACTGATGATTCTAGGTTACAACACTTGAAACACTGATTTTATGGACTGTGCATCCTAAAGTTCATTTTTAAAAGGTGTTAAAGTCAGTTACATGTAGAGAAGGATTACCACCCCTATAATGCCCAAAATTAGTACCATCTAGCCATAAATTATTGAAGTCTTAGTTTTCCTTGATGTTTTTATATATGGTTATTATTTATGTAAAATCCCCTTCTTATAATGCAAAATTTTAAATATTAAATTTGGGTTTCTTGATAAAAGTTTGATTAGTATCTCTCTATGCAACCTAAGAGAGAGGAGAAACATAGAGGATTTAGTAAAATAAGATCTAGATTGATTTGGAAAAAGATATTTTATGTTAACCACTGAAGGAATACTAACATACAATATTGTCTCGAGTTTACTAAAATTTAAGTTTTTGAAAACATGAATACAAATCACCATCAAAGAAGAGAAACTGATTAGTAAGACATAAAGGAATATAGTAAAAGTTGTATTAAAGATGAATGTATAGAAACAAAAAAGAAAGGTAGTCGATCGTAATTGACCTTAATTATTAAAGAATAACTGAATTAACCATTTTGAAATATGTTTAGATTTGAAGGCCATCTTAGGCATAAAAAATTGGATAAAAGGTCTGGATGCATGCAGAAGAAATCTCAGATTTTTAATGTATTTTTGAAAAGCAGGGTTAGAGTATTCCCTGAAGAAAATGGGTTAGAAAATCCTTTCAAAAATAAATTTTAGAGCGGAAGACATTTTACAAAAAAATAGAAATTAACTTTGAAAACAATTTTGAGTTTTGATCCGAGCCTAATGGGACATATGTTGTTAGTCATGATTCGATTAGAAAAATCATTGAACATATTTCAAGTCATTTAAATGACTAGAAATGTTGGTTTGAGAAAATCCAAGTAATTTTCTCAAGTTTGGTAAAAACAAAGTACAACAACATGCTATCCACTTTCTGAAATTTATATTGGTTTAATCTGATGGTTTCTAGTGGCAAACGAGGTACTATTGGAAAGGTAGCTCGACAAGAATTAATGTAAAAATATTCCAAAAATCCTTGAAATCACTTTCCAGGTGAAATTAATTTTTGAAACTAGGTCTAAGTCAGTATTGAAGATAATTACAAAAAAAGGAGTAGTGAACTTTGCCAAATCACCTTCGACTCCTCGAAATAGTTAAATCATAAACAATACTTTTTTAAAAGGGAATTCACAGAAGTTTTAAGAAAAATGTTTCAAAAATCTAGAAAATCATTGATGGGTCAGAATTATCCAAACAAAATATGAATCACTGATTCAAGGGGTTCTAATTAGTAAGGGTATAAAAAATCACAACTTTCACATCTAGAATGATCTGTGGGCAAATGAGGTATTGTTGTAAAGGTACTTTGAAACTTTTCAAAGAAAAATGCTAAAAAATTCTAAAAAATCATTTGGAATTTGAAAATAATTTATTATTAAGGATCTCTATGCTGCTAGTGCTGAAATAGGGATTTCATCGAGTTCAGGATTTTATGGTCATGTGTTAATGTGTTAGACATACGGATATCCAATCACTGAGGTCCATGGTAGTAGAGCAACTAACCAATCTAACTTCCATAGAGTAAGCCATTGAATCATCCACTATTCACACCAATAGTCATGGTAGATTTGAAATAAAGCTTGAACTAAATGCTTAAAAGCATTTCTAATTTTTGACTAAAAACAGAATTTATTTGGCCTAATAAAACCATCATTACAAATATTTATACATGATATATCCCCAAGGTTAGATAACCAATATATTAAAACACTAAATCCATGTTATTCCCATATGTTTGAGGTTAGTATAGATTTAACTCAGGGTGGCTTTACAAAATCAGATTCTAGCGCACATTAAACAAATATCATATCAATCATAATATGGAGCAAATAGGTAAGCATGATATTAAACACTCAAGACATAATTAAATGAATATGATATGACATTCTAACAAGCATTCGATAATCAAAACACTAGTAATAACAGAAACAACATTTGGCCATATAATAATAGATATCTAGCATCATAAATCAAAGTATTGAGATGAAGAGAAAATATCAAGACTAAAAATACAAGCTAGTCGAATAAATATGGGGTAAAGAAACATGATTTTTAATCAACAAAAGCCATAGTTAACTCACTAACAATGCAACCACATCAAACAAGTTTGAAGAAATGCATAAATCCTACAAGGTTCATGGTTGTCATTAAAAGGCTTGCTAAAATGACATGAACAATGAAGCAAAAAATATGCAAAAAGGGTGACGAAAATATGCCAATAATAAACCTTAAAACGTGCTTAATCTCTATCTTAGCCTCTCAAACTCTTTTTTTTTTCTCTTGCCTTTGCTTTCTTCTCTTTTTTAATCTTGTATGTCCATGCTTATATGGTGGTTGCGCATGTGCTGTGAGCTTTTGCCATTTTTTTAGGCTAAAATTTTTTTAAGCTGGCAGTTAGTGAGGGAATTAGATAGATGATGATGAAAGCCAACCTTTTGGCTTTATAAGAGACCATGCGACTTACACTATTCTAGGGCAAAGAGGGCACTTTTATCTTTTGTTTATAAAAAAATTATGAGTCATGGTGTATTAGAGTGTGCTTTCAATTTTTAATTAGTCAAAGTACAATTATTTAAATACCAATTAGCCACCAAAGTTCTAAAATATCCCTTAAATATCATTATTTTGCCATGAAATACCCATCACCAAGCTAGTTGGGTCCAAAAAAAATCATTAACCCAACTTAATAGGCCAAAAATTGATTCAAATAATGGACATCTTGGATCAAAATAATTTTGATAAGGCCTATCAAGAATTTAAAATATTTGAAAAGATGAATGAATACAATTAAATAAAATAGGCCCAAATAATAATGAAATATGCATGTAGGCCCTATTTTGTTTAATATATTTCTTATAAGACTTGATCTTAAATTAAATAATTTATGACCCCATGTAAATAAATAAAATATGCCCAAATAAAATAATTAAATATGCATGTGGGCTCTATTTTATCTAATGTATATTTTTTGAAGGCTTAGTCTTAAATTAAATAATTTGTGACCCAATATAATTAAATGAAAGGCCCAAATAATATAATTGGATATGCATATGGGCTCCATTTTATCTAATGTATACTTTTTCATTTAAATATTTTATAACCTTATCTTAGCTAGAAATAATAGGGATTGGACATGAGCTTGTACAAATAGTCTCAATAGTACGTTGAACAATGACTTTTGATACTATAAATGTTGGTTTGGACAAAATAATGTGTCTAAAACATTCATGACAGTGAACATAAATAGCATGTTTAGAACAAATAAGATGATATCTTGACATGTAAATAATGATAAATGAAAGAAAATGACTAATAAGATGCATAATAGTGCTAGCTTCATGAAGACATTAAAGGTCATGCCACGAAGGATTATATCAACATGTTTAAACAAGAAAAAGTTTGCTAGTATTTTCAAAACAACATTAAACATGTATTTAAGCAAACCTAGCACATAAACATAATGAAAAATGGCAAGAAGGTTAATATAGCACTAAAAATCCTAAGCTCCCATAAATAATGCCACAAAATGCATGAGATTCCTAGGACCAAGATCATGGTCATATAGATATGGCTCTTCTAAATGATGAAAATAATGAAAAAAAAAGAAAACTAGATAAAAAAGATGAAAGTTATACCAAGTAGCTTTAGTCATTGATTTAGCCTTCGAGCAAAACACTTGTTAATTTGAAGCTCATTTATTTCTTTGCTATTAAATAGCAAGAAAAAGGTGGCCAAAATGAGCTTGAGGAAATGCTAATGATGTAGGGGAGGTCTGAAATGAAAAAAGCTAAAAGAAATGGTTTTAAAAAGGTTTTTGGTTATGGTTTTAAGGAGCTATAGGATGCAAGGTTTTTTTTGAGGAGGATGGATGAAAAGTGTTTTTGAAGAGTGTTAGAATGTGTTAGAATATGTGAGAAGTCTTTTTCTTAGTTGAGTTAAGGTTTATCTATACCGTCATATGAATAGTAAAAGACAAAATGTAAAAGAAAAGGGTATTTTAGGGATTTAACGCATGTACTTTAATATGGACAAGGTACTATGCTTAGTTGTCCCCTAAATTTATTGGTTGGCTCAGTAAAAACAATGGATCTAGGCCATATTTAGTAGTAGAATAATGAAAAAGTCCAGGGTTACCCTCTAACAAATTGAATTAAGTCATGCACATGTCACTTGTTATGGCTATTTGGGTGTTGAAATTTTGATTAAACCCAATCATAAGTCTAATTCTAAGGCCTACTATGAATTTGGATGATTTTTGGTGCCAAAAATATGATACATTTTGTGTTCTAATGTCATAGTGAAAATAGGTAACAACATCACGAATTGGGTATTTTTGCCTTGTAGTATTGATACAAGGCTTCTTTTATAGAATCTAGGAGTCAATTTTTGTTCCAAGTATTGATACAAAGAAGCTAGTATTGGTAACTAGTCTTCTTGTATCGATACAACGAGCCTTGTATCAATACCAAGCACAAAATTTCTTTAGATATCGATACTTCTTGGCTTGTATCTATACACGTTGACCCAAAGTCATGATGTTAGCTTTGAAACAACTTGGTATCGATACAGTGGCCCTTATATCAATACCACAGCCAAAAGTATCTAAACTTGGCCTTTTGTATTGATACAAATAATGTTTCTTAGATTTTGATAATATGAAAGCTTTGTGTTGAAACTTTTATACCATGTATTGATACCCACTTGAGCAAATATGGATTTTATGCTCCTCTAGCCCCAAAACTTCTGACTTAAACCAAGAATGATAAGAAACTAACATGTACTATCTGAATAACCTCGATGATAACTCAAAAAATTACATCTGATGCATTGAATGGTAGCTCAGACAAAATGGATTGTCCACAACTGTCTCTCTCTGGTTATTGCTAAGTATTAGGAACAAGGCAAAAATCGATCAATAGCATTTTGTCTAGAGTATGCTTAATGCTGCCTTATATTCTTGCAATGAAAATGCTACAATTAATATAGCTCTGAGATAAAATAACAATTTGGTGACAAATATGATTTTAAGAAAAGGATAAAGTTTGAAAATTAGATGAAAGACCTATATTATGGTCCTAGGCTTAAAATATTCTTAGGTCTAATTTAAAGATTGGCAAGACCCAACGTGCCGAGCCAATACTAGCAACGTTGGACTTTAAAAGATTCTTTGACAGGTTTTGTATAAAAGACGTAGACTACAATCCTAGGCTTGACTTAAAAAAGTAATAGAATGCTAATGTGCCAAATCATGACTAGCAACATTAAACCTTAAAAGATTTCTTGATAGGTTTTGGATAAAAGACCTAGACTATGATCTTAGGCTTGACCTATCCTTAGGTTCAACTTAAAAAGCTGATAGAACGGTAACATGCTGAATCAAGGCCAACAATGTTAGACCTTAAAAAGTTTTTCGATAGGTTTTCGATAAAAAACTAGACAATGATCCTAGGCTCGATCTACCCTTAGGTGTAACTTAAAAGTAATAAAATGCTAATGTGTTGAATCATGACTAGCAACATTAAACCTTGAAAGGACTTGACAGGTGTTGGATAAAAGACCTAGCCTACAACCCTAAGCTTGACCTTTCCCTAGGTTTAACTTAAAAAATGACAAAATGCTAAAACATCAAATGATAGCCAACAATGTTCAAACTTTAAAAGGATTTCTTGCCAAAAGGTCTTGACTGAGATTCTTGATTGAGGTTCTTGACTGAGGTTCTTAACAAAGGTGCCAATAAGCCAGATCACGATATTCCAATAGCATTGAATTTAAAAGGATTTCTTAATAGAAGGTTTTGACAGAGGTTCTTAATTGTTAGCTTTGAATTAATTTCAGTTTTGATATAATAATAACTTAAGCTAAAGTTACTTGTACTCAATTGTTTCCTACTTAGCACTTGTGTTAAATTGAAAAATATTATGAAAAAAATACTAAGTTCCTATTTTCCCAAAAATATATATTTGAAAATGCACATTTATACTTTAAATGTTTTTGAGATATGTTTGAGCTAAACTTAAGCCAAGAAAAATCATTTTACAAAGGAGTTTAAAAGGATGTATCAACACAATGAATAAATGTATCAACACTATGTTTAAAACCCTCAAGCATATTAGTACAAATCAGCATGTATTGATAAAATGCAATGAGTATCGATACTTACCCTATATGTATTGATACATTACTTGGCAGTAGCTAAGGTTTGGCTGAACCCCTTAAAATTATCGATACAAGTGTGTTTATATCAACACATGATAACAAGTATCGATACTCAACCTAATGTATCGATACAACAGCTTGTAACGATCACATTTTTAATTCTTGTATTGATATAATAGTGCATGTTTGAATTTAAACAAGCATTTATGAGGGCTACAATGGCTCTCCACAAACCTCATTTAATGCCCAACATCTACAAATCAATTTCAAGCTATCAATAGAGGTTCTCAACAAATGAAGAAGTAAGAGATACCAAGATTAATTAAGCATTGAACAACAAAAGCTCAAAGTCTTCAAATTCTCCATTCTTCTTGTATTCAATTTATACTCTTTCATGTTTATATGTGTCCCATCCATTTTGTACTTAAATTCTAGTAAACACCCATTTACTAATAGTTCTAATTGTTTGCAAACACTTCACTCATATCATAAAAAATGTTATGTGAAAGCGAGTGAAAATACTAAAAAATTTAGGGTAGAATTCTTAAGGAATTGAAAGGTTCTATCTAAGTTTTAAAATATAGTGTCATAAGGTTATACTTTAGCCGTAAAGGTAATAATTTTATTAGTGAATTATAGGAATCACCTTAGGAAAAAAGTGCCAAAAATAAAGGACGTGGGTTCTGAATTCAAGGATCAAACCTCTATATATTAATTGTTTGTTTCTCTTACCCTTTACTCTATTTTTCAATCTCAATTTGCTTCAAATTTTTGTAAAAGGCCAAATTAGTGATCAAATTTTTCAAAGAACCAATTCAACCCTTTTTGATTCAATCATTATTTTGAGCTAATAATTGGCATCAGAGCTTTGATCTTTATTATAGGTTTCACAACCTTGATAGAAGCTCCTTAATAGCTCAAAGAATGTGGAATGCAAACATAATGCTTAAAGCTTCAAAAAGCCCATAAGAGTTAAAGAGCCAAGATAAAGTTTGTCTCACAACATTTGAGATAAAGGCAAACACTATAAGAATCAAAGGCCATTCCATTATGAAAATTCTACTCTACAATGGTGACAACTACTCATATTAAAGGTCAAGGATGAGACTTTTTATCCAAGCTAATGACTATAAAGTATGGAAACTCCTTATCAATGGACCATTCATTCCTAAGAAAAGAGTTGGAGATAATGTTGTGCCAAAAGAAGAAGATGAATGGGATGAGTAAGATACTATGTGGCATAATTAAATGCCAAGGCCATGCATACACTATTTTGTGCTCTTGGTCCAAGTAAGTATAATAGAATCTCACCTGTGACAATGCTAAGCTAAGTGTGGGATAAGTTAGCAACCACTCATAAAAGAAAAAATCAAGTCAAGAATCTAAAATAAGTATGCTTACACTTGACATGAATTGTTCAAAATAAAGGCAGATGAGACTATCAAAGAAATGTTGGATAGGTTCTTAGATATCATTAATGGGTTGAAAGCACTTGGAAAGACCAATCCAAACAAAGATATGGTGAAAAAGTTGTTTAATTATCTTTCGAAGTCTTAGAAAGGAAAAGTGACAGCAATTGAGGAATCCAATAATCCCAACATGCTTTTCTTGGATGAACTTATAGGTTTTTTTCTAACCTATGAGATGAAGATCAAGCACGGTCAAGAGTCACCGAAGAAGGCAAGTGTTTCCTTTAAGTCAACCACCCCAAGTGATGATGATGATGATGATAAAGATATGGCTATGTTTGCAAAAAAAATTTCAATAATTTATGATAATGAACAAGGCAAAAAGACCTTCTAAAAGAGAAATGGCAAAGGAAGAGTTAAGCAAGAAAGAAAATGGATAAATAATTTGTTTTGAATGCAAGAAACCAGGAAACATTAAATTTGAGTGTCCAATGTGGAAGAAGCAAAAGCCAAAGAAACAAAAGAAGATAGCTATAGTGGCGAGATGGAGAGATGTGACACATCTAACAATGATGATGATGATGTGGCCAACCCCTATCTCATGGCTCTTAATGAGTCCAAGGTATCCTCCAATGCTATTCCATACTTATTTGATAAATTACAATATGCATTTAATGAGTTGGCATCAGAATTTGAAAACATGAACTTGAAATATAAAACATGGTTTCTAAATTTAAGGAAAAGAATGAATCATTAAACATAACAAAGAATAATCTCAAAAAGAAAACAGATGAGTTACAAGTTAAAATTAATGATCTAACTAAGAAAAATACGAACTTGCATAACTCATTCTTAGGATTTTGTATGGCACAATAAAAATTAAATGATATGCTAGAAACATAAAGAAAAATCTTTGATAAAGATGGATTAGGCTATAATGGAATTGAAAAAGAATTTAAAAATTTCTTTATAAAACAAAACAAATCATATAATACATCAAGCATATGCACTCAGAGCTATACATTTCATGCTTGTTCCTTGAACATTATTACTTATAGAGGTAGGCTTACTAGGAGGGTGTGGATTCCTAAGGGAGTTAGCACATCTTAAAATGAAGCTACTAAAATAAAATGGATTCTAAGAGGAACAAGAATTGTGAACATTAATACCTAAAGACCTAAGAAAAATTGGTCGCCTAAAAACAGAACATGATTTTATGTTTGTAGGAGAAAGAGCATTGTTTCAAGGCAAATTCAACAAGGAAGAATTCTTGGTACCTTAATAGTGAATGCTCAAGATACATGATTACTAATAAAAGTTAATTCATGGAATTAAGGCCTAAGGATGACGGAAATGTTACATTTGGTGATACACAAAAGGATAAATTAAAGGCATTGGAACCATTGTAACAATTCCTCAGCTAACATTGAAAATGTTTTATTTGTCAAGGTTTTAAACATAGCCTCCTTAGTATTAGTCAATTATGTGATAAAGGAATGGAAGTTATTTTTGAGTTAATGAATTGTCAAGTTGTTAATATTAAATCAACTAAAATTATTTTTATAGGACTTAGAGAATGAAATGTTTATACTATGCATCTAGATGACTTATCTTCTCAAAATGTTTGCTTTGTTGCTAATAATGATGACTTATCTTATTTATGGCATAGAATATTAGGACATGCTAGTATGAATGTAATTTCAAAATTACCTAAGAAAGACCTTGTTGTTAGATTGCTAAAAATGAAATTTGATAATGATAGAATATACGATGCATGAGTTCAAGGAAAACATAAGAGAGCTTCATTCAAACCAATTGATAATGTTTCAACTACTAGAGTATTATAACTATTCATATTGATCTTTATGGTCCCACTAAGACATTAAGCTTAGTGGTAAATAATAAGGATTTTTTATTGTTGATGACTACTCTAGGTTTATTTTGGTTCTCTTTTTAAGCTCTAAAGATGAAGCCTTAGAAAAATTCATTACGTTTTACAATATTATTCGAAATGAAAAAGGTTATTCTTGTGTAAAAAGTGATCATGGAAAAGAATTTGAAAATATTAGTTTTGACAAATTTTGTAATAAAAATAGTATTGGCCATAATTTCTCAACACCTATAACCCTTCAACAAAATGGAGTTGTTGAAAGAAAAAATAGAACCTTGGAAGAAATGGCTAGAACTATGCTTTGTGAAAATAATTTACTGAGGTATTTTTGGGTGAAAGCGATTAACATTTCTTGCTACATTATAAATAGAACAATAGTTATACCAATTTTAAAGAAAACTCTATATGAACTTTTTAAGGGAAGAAAGCCTAACATTAGTTATTTTCATCCTTTTGGATGCAAATGTTTTATGTTAAATAATGGAAAGGATAGTCTTGGTAAATTTGATGTAAAAAGTGGTGGAGAAATTTTTGTTGGTTATTTTACAAATTTTAAAGATTATAGAGTGTTTAATAAGAGAACTTTGGTTCTTGAAGAGTCTATACATGTTATATTTGATGAAGCTAACTCAATCTTAAGAAAGGTATCTCTTGATAGTTGAAGCATCACACAAAGAGCAAAAACAAACAATTTAAGATTAAGAAGCTCTAAAAGAATATCAACTACATCAGCCAACTCAAGTTGAAAGGGAAAAAAAAAATCATCTTAGAGAGTTGACTTATGTCAAAGAAGTGAGATAATTGGTAATCCTAATCAAGGGGTAAAATCTAGATCATCATTTTGAAATACATGCAATTATGTAGCTTTTCTTTCCTAAATTAAACCTAAGAATTTAGATGAGGCTCTAAAAGATAATAGTTGGATCATTGCCATGCAAGAGGAGTTAAATTAATCTAAGAAGAGTAATTTGGAATTTAGTGGAACAACCTAGTAATTATCCCATTGTGGGTATAAAAGAGGTTTTTAGGAATAAACTTGATAAGCATGGAACCATGTTAGAAATGAGGCTAGATTAGTAGCTAAATGATATAGTTAAGAAGAAAGAATTGATTTTGATAAGACTTATGCCCTCGTAGCTAAAGTAGAGGCCATTAGAATATTATTAGCCTTTACATGTTTTAATAATTTCAAGTTGTTTCATATGGATGTCAAAAGTGCTTTTTTAAATGGTTTTATTAATGAGAAAGTTTATGTTGAGAAACCTCTCGATTTTGAAAATCTTTATTACCCTAATAATATTTTTAAACTTTCCAAAGCCTTGTACGATTTAAAGCAAGCGCCTAGAGCATGGTATGAAAGGTTTTCAAAATTTTTAATTAAAAAAGGTTTTGATGGAGGCGATGTGGGAAAACTCTTTTTATGAAGGTCAAAGGCAAGGACATTTTAGTAGTTCAAGTTTATGTTGATGATATTATTTTTTGTACTACTAATGAATCTTTTTGTCAAGAATTGTCTAAATTAATGCAAAATGAACTCAAAATGAGCATGATGGGAGAATTAATATTCTTTTTAGGACTACAAGCCAAGAAAACAAAAGATGGCATCTTCATCAATCAAGTAAAGTATACAAAGGAATTACTTAAGAGGTTCAAAATGGATGGAGCAAAGCATTGCTCCACACCTATTAGTACTTCAACAAAGCTTAAAAAGGATGAAAGAGGTAAATGTGTTGATTCTAGACATTATAGGTCTATAATAGGCTCATTGCTATATCTTGCTGCAAGTAGACTCGATACAATATTTAGTGTATGCCTATGTGCTAGATATCAATCATCACCAAGGGAATCACATTTAGTTGCCATAAAAAGAATCTTTAGATGTCATAAAGAAACTCCTTATCTAGTTTATGGCACCCAAAAGAATCATCTCTTACTTTACATGGTTATTTCGATAAGATATTGGTGGATGTAAAATTGACAAGAAAAGCACTTCTAGTACTTGTTAATTTCTTGGAAACATGCTCATACCATGGTTCTCCAAGAAACAAAATAGTGTTGCTTTTCCATGAGCGAAGCTTAGTGCATATCCACGAGAAGTTGTTGTGCCCAAACCTTATAGATAGAACAACAAATGGAGGATTTTGGAATTACCATGATCATATTCCCATAAAATGTGACAATACTAGTGCTTTTTGTCTCACTGAAAATCTAATTCAACACTCTAGAACTAAGCACATAAAGATTAGACATCATGTGCAAAAAGGTGATATAGTGCTTGAATTCATTGATACCTTGCATCAACTAGCTGACATTTTCACTAAACCACTTGACAATGATAGATTTTTCAAATTTAGAAGAGACTTGGTTTATGAATGCACCCTAAATTTATAAATTTAATGAGATTCTCATATATTGCTTTAATATAGTTTAAGCTATGTTTACCTTACTTGATTAGAAAAACTAGCCTTACGTACCTCTTTGTTTATAAATGATATGCCTTTTATGCCTCTTGATGCTAGAATGATTTTGTTTTACCGTTAAATTTGATTTGTTGTTCATGCAAAATGATTTAGATATCACAGTTTTGTTCAAATTTGCATTTTCAAATGTTTTTCAATGAGCAATTAGGTCAAAGATATGCTTTGAATTGATAGCATATAAGTAAAAATGACACCATATTGAGCTATAAATATTGATACAAGCTTAAAATTATTTCCAGTGCCGAGACATAGTTCCACCCAAAATTGTTTTATGTATCGATATGTAACTTTAAGTATCAATACAATGTATTGATACTTCTCAGTTTGTATTAATACAAGCCAAGAATCATCTCTAGTCTCGAGATAAAGTTCAAGGTCTCAATGCAAAAATCAAAATTGTTCTTTGTGACGATACAGGACTCAAAGTTTTGATTTAGTGTATCAATACATCCTAGTTTGTATCGATGCAAACTTCATTAGTTTATGCCATATTTATTTTAGTTTCCTCAACCTTAACACTTCTTAATTATCGCTTGTTATCTAATATTCATCTTTACCTACAATCATTGACCCAAAATATGTTTAATTTTGTAAACTTTAGCATTTTTGTTCAAAAATTCAATCCATTAGCACCTAAATCTTCAAAACATTCCATAATTCCCTTCCCTCAAACCTTAACCAACTCTTCTTCAAAACCCTTAAAATTTATCTAAATTTTTTTCATATTTTCAAGTGTTTATTTCATTCTCAATCCTTCCTAACCTTGCTTGTTGTGTTTAATCTCAAAACTATTCCCATAGTGCTCCACATTGCCACCAAAACCTTTTGCCCACCACCTGCTCGACCACATTCCTTAAACCACCCTTCTTTAGCACTTCACCTACTCTTAGCCTCATCTACTTGCCTTACTCTTTTAGGCTGCCTACATGACTCTTGTAAAACCTTATCTGAACCCACTCTTACTTTATCTGATTCCTTTTAAATTACTCTAATCACTTCACCATAATCTGTCCAATCTTACCCTATCACCACCTATTTGGCAAAATTCCTCAACCATTTTAACACACTACCATGCCTTTTAAAATCGAATAACCTACCTGTCGTCCAGATCTCATTACTCGTATTTTTACTTTTTCTACTCATCAACCACCTTCGACCTAAAATCAATCAATCTTTGACTTATTTTTCCAAGACACACAGGCTTATGAGCAATTTAATACCATCTATGCCTGCATGCCTATCTAACAATGTTGAGTTATCGACTTTCCTTTCCTTTGGTCCATTGTTTATCCTTATCTTCAAACTTTTGATACCTTTAAATGGACCAAATTTCTTTCTCTCAATGTTTTGATTCGAGAAAACTTTATTTATGCATCATTTGGCAATGCTTTGCTTGTAATTGATGATCATGGCCGTGTCATTGCTATTCAATCCTATCTTTTAGGACAAGATCTCATAGTCAACTATGCTTCCCTTGCAACCACCTTTGGTTTCCCAAATGAAGGTATAACCAACAAAGGTTTGGCACCCATAACCTTGCATACTCCAAATAACAAAGCCTCCATTCTTTCTTCCATTGATCACTTGCTTTATCTTATTATTTCTCATGTGTTCCATCCCTATGGCACCAAACACACCTTAATTAGTGACTCTGACTATTGGTGGCTCCATATAATTAAACTAGAATTTATCCAAACCTTGCCCTTTTTATCTTTGTGGACCTCATCCTTTGTGCTTATGGTTACTATAGCCTTCTATATGGCACAACCTTGAGCTACTAGCTTGAAACTTAAGGTCTTGATCTTACTTAGGACCCTAGCATTATGGTATCTCCTTATCGCTATATTAGAAAAAAATCTATGAGGCTCATCGGGTATGCCATATAGGGAGTCAATTTTGTTCTTAAGGCTCATCGACAACCATTTTAACCACTTGCACAACTAGAAGCTCCCAATCTCAATGATCATGATGGTGATAATGTGAAGCATGATGTGCCTCTTTCACCACTGGCTCTAAATACTTCATCATTCATGCTTGTGGACATCTAAATTATATACAATCCCATTATGCATCGTCTTGACACACGGGAGCAGCGCTTTGATTCTTTGGATCACCATTTCAATTTTATTAATGCCTGTCTTTCTAGTCTCTAGCATAATTATCAGGCATTGATCGAGCAATTCTATAACTTTTTAGTAGCCTTTCCTTATGGTTTTTCGGCTACTTTTCCACCTATCGAGGATCCTTAAGCCAATGATAATTAGTTATATCAGGCTTATTTTAAGACACTCTTTAGTTTTAAGGATTTTATGGTTTTCAAACTCTTTCCATTCCATTGGAAATCTTTTGATTATTTTATTGAATATATTTAGCGCCCTATTCTCAATGAATTATCTTTGATTGTGCACATTATAATTACATTTTCTCTATTGCTTTAAATTGATCTTTCTTGTGTTTTGATATAACAAAAAGGGTGAAAATACTATAAATTTACCAAATATGTTTTGTATTGCCAAATATGTCTTATGTCTATTGATATGATGATATTATTATGCAAATGATTACGGCAATGATATTATTGTACTGGAACTAAATAACATGTTGATATTGAACACTTTTACTTTAACATGATATAGCTTGATTTGTGAAAATTATGGGCAATACTATGGATTTAAAATATTGTAGGCTTAAAGAACTCTATTTTCTCAATTAACACTTTTGAAAACCATTGCTTTTATTGAGGGGACTTTTTCATTACAAATCTTTAAATAATTTAGGAGGAGTCATTGATAAGCAAATTTATCTTAAGTTTTGTTTTATTAAAAAAAGGGGAGAATGTTAGCTTTTGAATTAATTTTAGTTTCGATATAACAATAGCTTAAGCTAAATTAACTTGTACTTAATTGTTTCCAACTTAGTACTTGTGTTAAATTGATAAATATTTTGAAAAAAAATACTAAGTTCCTATTTTCTCAAAAATATATGTTCTAAAATTCATATTTATACTTAGAATGTTTTTGAGATATGTTTAAGTCAAATTCAAGCCAAGAAAAATCATTTTACAAAGAAGTCTAAAGGGATGTATGAGCACAATGCATAAATGTATCTATACTATGTTTAAAACCCTCAAATATATCGATACAAATTAGCATGTTTCGATATAACATAGAGAGTATTGATGCTTACCCTATATGTATTGATACATTGCAAGGTAGTAGCTAAGGTTTGGCTAAAACCCTGGAAAGCATTAATACACTTGGTACTGTATCGATACATGATGACAAGAATCGATAATTCAACCTGATGTATCAATATAATAGCCTGTAAAAGTCACATTTTTAATTTTTGTACCAATAAACTTGGTACTATATAGATACAGCAATGTGGGTCTAAACGCAAACAAGTATTTATGAAGGCTACTAGGACTCTCCATCAACCTTATTTAATGCCCAATGTCTATAAATCAATTTCAAACTGTAAATAAAGGTTCTTAACAATTGAAAAAGCAAGAAATACCACGATTAATCAAGCATTAAACAATAAAAGCTCAAAATCTTTAAATTCTTCATTCTTTTTTTATCTAATTTGTACTCTTTCAAGTTTATTTGTATCTCATCCACTTTGTACTTACATTCTAACAAAAACCCATCTACTAGAGCTTCTAATTGTTTGCATTCATATTACAAAAAGGGTTGAGTGAAAATGAGTGAAAAAACTTAAGAATTTAAGGTAAAATTCTTAAGGCGATTGAAAGATTTTATCTAAGCATTAAAAGATAGTGTTGTAAAGTTATACCTTACCTCAAATGTAACAATTTCATTAATGAATTATAGGAATCACTTTGGCTAGAAAGTGCCAAGAAAAGAGGATATAGGCTCCAAATTTAAAGATCTAACCTCTACGTATTGATTGTTTGTTTCTCTTACCTTTAACTCCCTTTTCAATCTCAATTTACTTTAATTTTTTGTAAAAGGTCAATTTATGATCAAATTTTTCAAAGAACTAATTCACTCCCCTTTGGTTCAATCATTATTTTGAGCAAAAATTAACTAAGATTCTTAACTAAGGTTCTTAACAAAGGTGCCAATGAGTGACCATAATGTTCCAGTAATATTAGACTTTGAAAAGATTTCTTGACAAAGGGTATTGATTGAGGTTCCTTACTAAGGTTCTTGACTAGGGTGCCAATAAGCCAGGTCATAGCATTCCAGCAGTATTAGACTTTAAAAGAATTTCTTAATAAAGGATCTTGCCTAAGATTCTTAACTAAAATTATGACAAAGTTCTTGACATAGTTCATGACACAGATTCTAGATATGAGTTCTTAACAAAGGTTTTTAAAAAAGATTCTGGACATGGATTATTGATAAAGGCTCTTAATAATAGTTCTAAACATAAGTTCTTAACAAAGGTTCCTGACATAGGTTTTAGGCATAAGTTTTGACAAAGGTTCTTGACACAAGTTTTAGACATGAGTTATTGGCAAAGGTTATAACTAGCCGATTTGACCTACTGACATCACTAGGTTTTAACTTTTGATGACACGATGGTAAGAGCCAATTAGCCAGGACTAACCTATTGGTATCATTAGGCTTAGATTCTCTTGATAGGATAGTTTGAAAAGATAGGCTTTTTGCTTGACTAACCTTTTGATTCAGAAAATTTTGATATCAAAGGTTTTACCAAAAATTTTTTCAGACATGATACTGATAGGATGATATTATGTAATGAAAATATCAATGCATGATGTGATGATGTGGGTGCAACTTTCTTTATAACATGATTATACGATTGTGACATGAAGTCAAACATAGAAATAGTAATGGCAAGCTATTCACTTGATTAAGGTTTTGACAACCACTTTTTTATGCTTTAATTTGAAGTGTTGGCTTCACACTTAATGGGCTTTGAGATGATGACTTTTCTTGGATGATTTAATGTTAAGATGATTACGTTCTTGACTTAGGGTATCTAATGGCCTTTTGGCTTATGGATTAGGTGTTTATTGATTCTAAGATAATCAATGATCTCTTTTAACAATTTAAGGATTTATATTTCATTACTCTAGGAGGTTTAATGGTTTCTTTTGACATGGTTGACTACTTTCATTTATTAGTTGAAGGCTAGGTAATTTTTTATGTGTCTTGACTAGTTTGGTTAGCATTTGAGTTTCGATATGATTTTTAACTTAGATATATGAATTTAGCTTAGTTCTTATTGGTTTTTTCATGATTGATGGCTTTAGGTGGCTAGGAACAGTTTGACACATGATCATGATTAGTGTACTTCTTGATTTAGGATTTGTGGTTGTTTTGTCTGATAAGATTAGTTGTCATTATTGATAGTTTGAAGACTAGGTGATTGTTTACATCTTTTCACCAGTTTAGTTGGTGTTTGATTCTTGACAGAATTATTAACTAGGGTGTATTATTTTGGCTTGGGTTAGTTTTGATGAATTTTTAGGACTGATGACTTTGCAGACCAGGAATGGTCTAACAGATGACTTTAGTAGGTTAGTATTAAATGTGGGGAAGTCATCATCTTAACAATCACAGCATGAACAAAGTTTCATGTGCTCTTCTTATCTTTTTTTATGTAGTATTAAGAAATCCTTACATGAATCTTATTTGATTATCGAGTATTATCAACTAAAACACATGCATGATGCAATACAGTTGTGATGTGAAAGGATTAAAAAAAAAACAGGATGGTATTTCATTCATGACAAGAAAAATAATACAATTATGTTTACCATAGATAAAAAGTAAGATGACAATGAAGTGAAGTATAATGACAAGAATATAACATTTTAGGCAATTGATGCTGTTAGCTATATTAGCTTTGAATTAATCTCAGTTTTGATATAACTGAAACTTAAGCTTAATTAGCTTGTGTTTAAATATTTTCAAGATTAGTATTTTTCTTCATGAAATACTTCACAAACGAA
>JBBYHO010000006.1:9404889-9418916 GCA_038382025.1 Adansonia gregorii
AAGAAGCAAACTCGATGATTTATATAGGTTCAGCCTCAATTGCCTACATCCTCTACCTCGACCTCACTTGCCTCAGATTTTCATAATTCACTAACTTGAATTATTAACCTTTCAAGGATAAGGTATAACCTTTGCACTCCCTATCTGTCAAAGCTAAGATAGAAGCCTTTACCCCCTATCTTTTGTGGCTAAGATATAACCCTCTCTCACTACTTTTGAAGGCTAAGTTGAAACCTTATCTACTTTTTAATGGCTAAGTAGTGACCTCCTATTTTTACAAGGATTTGAGTGTAAACAAATAAAACCTCTAAAGGTTAGGTGTTTACAAGAATTTTGGCTCAAAGAAAATATGCATCTAAAGATACAAAATGAAGAACACAAAAATAGAAAGAATTAATCCTATATAAAGATGAACTACTTAGTGAAAATGATGGAAAAAATGAAAGATATGACTCTAACCACAATCTCTTAGTTCTTCTTGCTGTTGAAGGTGTTGAAGTGGCTTATTTATGGCTTGATTATGATTCTAGCCATTGGAAATATTTGGTGAAGGAATATAGCCGTTGGAGCCTTAATATTACTTCCCATTGTTCCTTATGCCTTTGTGTCAATACATTATGTTTAACAGTCCAAAATATGGTCGTTAAATAGTCCTGTATCGATACATAATGCTTTGTCTTGATACATGAACAATGATTTCTGCATTTTGAGATTATTTAGCTATTATCAAGTATTTTATCGATACATACACATAGTGTATCGACACATTCACATGAAAAGCAATTTTAAAAGGTTTTTCACTACTTTAAAACATGTAAAACTTATCTCAAAAATGTTTTATATAAAACTATGTATAAAGAACACATTTTTAAGTGCTTGAAAGAGTTAAAACATTTCTAGTATTTTTCAAAGTGTTTATAAAATATTTCATGGAAAAATACTAATCTTGAAAATAATTAACACAAGCTAATTAAGCTTAAGTTTTAGTTTTATCAAAACTAGGATTAATTTAAAACTAACATAGCTAACAGCTTTCATAGGACATAGAAAAGGAAAATGTTTATATTATGCATTTGGATGACTTATTTCCTCAAAATATTTGCTTTGTTACTAATAACAATGACATGTCTAGGTTGTGGCATAGAATATTTAGACATGCTAGTATGAATGTGATTTCAAAATTATCTAGGAAAGACATTGTTGTTAGAATGCCAAAAATGAATTAGATAATGATAGAATATGTGATGTATATGTTCAAGAAAAACATAAGAGAGCTACTGTCAAACTGATTAATATTGCTTTAAGTGCTAAAGTATTACAACTTATTTATATTGATCTTTTAGGTTACTAGGACATTAAGCTTAGATAGTAAACAATATGGATATGTTATAGTGGACGACTACTTTAAGTTTACTAGGCTTCTCTTTTTAAGCTTGAGAGATGAAGCATTAGAAAATTTTATTATTTTTTGCAAAATTATTCAAAAAAAAAGATATTCTATTTCAAGTGTAAAAAGTGACCATGGAAAAGAATTTAAAAATTTTGGTTTTGGCAAGTTTGTAATAAAAATGGTATTAGTCATAATTTCTTGGCTCTTAGAACTCCTCAACAAAATGGAGTTGTTAAAACGAAATATTGAACCTTGAAAGAAATGGCTAGAACAATGCTTTATGAAAATAATTTACCAAGGAAATTTTGGGCGAAAGCAATTAACACTTCTTGCTATATTATAAATAGAGCTATGGTTAGGCCAATCTTAAAAAAAAAACTTCATATAAAATTTTTTAAGGGAAGAAAGCCTAACATTAGCTATTTTCATCCTTTTGGATATAAATGTTCTGTATTAAATATGGAAATCTTGGTAAATTTAATGCAAAAAGTAATGAAAAAATTTTTCTTGGCTATTCTACAAATTCTAAAGCTTATAGAGTGTTTAATAAGAAAACCTTAGTTATTGAAGAGTCCATACCTATTATATTTGATGAAGCTAACTCAACCTTGAGAAAGGTATCTCTTGATAGTGATGATGTAAAGATTTACCAAGAAAATCAAGTTAAAGCATCACACAAGAAGCCAAAACAAACAATTCAAGATCAAAAAGCTCTAAAAAAAATGAACTATAAGAGTCAACTCAAGTTGAAAGAGAAAGAAATCATCTTTGAAGTTGATTTATGTCAAAGAAGCTAAGATAATTGGTGATCTAAATCAAGGGATAATAACTAGTTCCTCTTTTAGAAATACATGTAACAATGTAACTTTTCTTTATCAAATTGAACCTAATAATATAGATAAGGTTTTAAGAAATGATAGTTGGATCATAACCATGCAAAAAGAGTTAAATTAATATGAGAGGCAAAAAATTTAGAATTTAGTGGAGAGACTTAGTGATTATCCCATTATAGGTACTAAATGGGTCTTAATGAATAAATTTGATAGGCATGGAACTATAGTTAGAAATAAGGTTAGATTAGTAGCTGAAGGACATAGTCAAGACGATAGAATTGATTTTGATGAGACTCCTATAGCTAGATTAAAGGCCATTAGAATACTATTAGCCTTTAGATGTTTTAATAATTTCAAATTATTTTAATTGGATGTCAAAAGTGCATTTTTAAAATGGTTTTATTAATAAAAATGTTTATGTTGAGCAACCTCCCAGTTTTGAAAATCCTCATTATCTTAGTCATGTTTTTAAACTTTCAAAAGTTTTATATGGTTTAAAGCAAGCTCTTAAAGCATGGTATGAAGGGCTTTCAAAATTTTTATATTAGTCGAGTACGAGTGAAGCCAGTCCAGTCCTTACTGCAATTGTTCTATTTTTTGAAAGCTATTTTTTTCCCTCAAAAGTGTTGATATGGGCCCAAAGGCCTAGGCAGAAAGAGGAGCTCCTTCGAACAATTTATCTTTCATTTCTTAATTTGAGGCTTCCTGACTTAGCATTAGGTTTAAGTGGTTGTAATAGAGACAATGTTGATAAAACTTTTTTTATGAAAGTTAAAGGTAAGGACATTTTAATAGTTTAAGTTTATATTGATGACATCATTTTTTGTGCTATTAATGAATCTCTTTTTCAAGAATTTTCTAAGATAATGCAAGGTGAATTTGAGTTAAACTTGATGGGAGAATTAACATTCTTTTTAGGACTACAAGTCAAGCAAACAAAATATGGCATCTTCATCAATCAAAAAAATGTATACAAAGGAGTTACTTAAGAGGTTTCAGATGGATGAAGCAAAGCCTTGCTCCACACTTCTAAGGACTTCAACAAAGCTTGAGAAAGATGAAGGAGATAAATGTGTTGACTCTAAACTTTGTAGGTCTATGATAAGTTCATTCCTTTACTTACCGCAAGTGAACTCGATATAATGTTTAGTGTATGCCTATATGCTAGATATCTATCTTCACTTGGGAAGTCACATTTAGTTGCTGTAAAAAAAGAATTTTTCAATATCTTATAGATGCTCCCAATCTAAGCTTATGGTAACCAAAAAGATCATCTCTTGCCTTACATGCTTATTACTAAGTGAATTTTGGTAGATATCACATTGATAGGAAAAGCAGTTCCAATACTTGTCAATTTCTTGGAAAGATGCTCATATCATGATTTTCTAAGAAACAAAATAGTATTGCTTTGTCTATAACCAAAGCAGAGTATATAACCATGAGAATTTGTTGTGCCCAAATCTTATGGATACAACAAATGGAGAATTTTGGAATTAGAATGGATCATATTCTTATTAAACTTGACAATACTAGTGCCATTTATCTCACTAAAAATCCAATTCAACACTCTAGAACTAAACACATAGAGATAAGACAACACTTGTTTAGAGATTATGTTCAAAAAAGTAATGCTGTGTTTGAGTTTGTTGATACTTTGCATTAACTAGCGGATATTTTCACTACACCTCTTAATAATGATAGATTTTGCATCATTACAGGTGAACTTGGACTAATAAATGGACCATGATTTTGTTTTGATGTTTATGTTTAAGAATGTGAGCAAGTAAATCATTATATGTCTTATAAACTTGACTCAATGATATTTGAATTGTGTTCATCTTGTTTAATGAAAAAACCTTACCTTACTGACCTATTTGGTCATGAATGTTCATAATGGTAGATGCATACTTGATGTTTTATGAAGTTGATTGATTTTGTGAGTTTAAGATAAGCATGGTTGTTGAATTGAATTTGATTATATTCTTTCCCTCTATTCACGCAAAAATGATTATGATAGTCATAGTGCGCAATATTGTCTAATCTTACACTTACATAAGTAAAAAAAATTCACATTTCATCTCAACTTAAAAATTGTCACTTTAAAACATGTTTTCAATTGAAATTCTTTATGAAAAACTCATAGTCAATGAATTTTTCAATCTTCACAACTTATTCCTTGCAAAATGTTTTCAATTCATGTGTTTTAAACATAAAAATTCTCAAGTTTTATAGTTTTCGAGCCTCTTATATCAACACAAAAATCATTGTATCAACACCTTTGCAAAACCCAAAATTTTAGCTCTTTGTGTTGATACCTTTTTCATAGTATTGATATTGTGTATTGATACACTTATCTTTGTATCGATACATGCTTCCTTATTTCAAAGCCAGTTTTGCTCATAGTATCGATACTACTTCTTATTATCAATACCTTGTATCAATTCACAAAACTAAATATCGATACTGGTCGTGTCATAGGCTCCTTGCAAGCATAAAACTCATTTTGATTGAGCATCTAAACACTATTCGTCCTTTTCTCTCGAGACACAATACTTCCTTATGACAAACATCATTCCAATTTTTTCTTCAAGTTCTCAATCCAAATCAATTTTCCATCATCGATCTCACTATTTTCATGACAAAAATTCCCTTCATCAATAGCCAAATCACCTTAATTTAAAAATTCCTATCTTTAGACCCTAACTATTCTTCTTTTTAAAACTTTAAATTTTCCCATAATTTATTTGAATTTCTTGCATGTTTTCCCTTCCCCATAACACCCTTTTGAGTCTGTTGTTATTTTGGTTCCATCTTCATACCTATATCACCTACATTCACCCTTCTAAACTCGTGCCCACCACTTGTTGAACCAAATACCTCAACCAACACCTCATACTCCATAAAACCTTACCTATCCACCACTTAGCCTTCCCATAGCACATGACTTTTACCTGTCTACCTAAGCTTCTCTCTTAAAGCCACTCTAAACCAGTTCAATTCCTTTTAAATCACTTTAAACACTTTATCAACACTTGCCTTAACCTCCAAACCCCTATGGATAGCCAAGCCACCCTCCAAGTATAACTTGTCACCACTTGCTTGACAAAATTCCCCAATAACCATATTATCTTACCGTGCCTCCCCAGACCAAACATACTGCTAGAAGTGAGGGTCCTGTTAACTATGCTTCCACTTCATCTACCTGTCAACCATCTCTAACCCAAAATCATCATTTTTTGACTCATGTTTTCAAGACACATTGTTCTTGAACAATCTATCACCATCTATGCCCACATGTCTATCCAATAATGTCGAGTCATCAACTTTTTTTTCTTTGGTCCATTGTTTTTCCTTACCTCCAAACTTTTAATGCCTTTGGATAAACCAAATTTCTTTCTTTCAATGTTTCAGTTCACGAAATCTTTATTCGTGTGTTCTTTAGCAACAACAAGAGCCCAAGCTTATAGAATTGCGGATCTTATAGTGGTTTTCAATCTTCACAATTTCCTTGCAAAATGTTTTCAATTCATGTGTTTTTAACACAAAAATTCTCAAGTTTTATAATTTTCGAGCCTCTTATATCAATACAAAAATCATTGTATCAACACCTTTGCAAATCCCAAAATTTTTGCTCTTTGTGTTGATACCTTTTTCATAGTATTGATACTATGTATTGATACACTTATCTTTGTATCGATACATGCTTCCTTATTTCAAAGCCAGTTTTGCTCATAGTATCAATACTACTTCTTAGTATCAATACCTTATATCAATACACAAAACTAAATATCGATACTGCTCGTGTCATAGGCTCTTTGCAAGCACAAAACTCATTTTGGTTAAGCATCTAAACACTATTCGTCCTTTTCTCTCGAGACGCAACACTTCCCTATGACAAACATCATTCTAATTTTTTCTTCAAGTTCTCAATCGAAATTAATTTTCCATCATCGATCTCATTATTTTCATGACAAAAATTCCCTTCATCAATAGCCAAATCACCTTAATTTGAAAATTCCCATCTTTAGACCCTAACTATTCTTCCTTTTAAAACTTTAAATTTTCTCATAATTTATTTGAATTTCTTGCATGTTTTCCCTTCCTCATAATACCCTTTTGAGTCTGTTATTATTTTGGTTCCATCTTTATACCTATATCACCTACATTCACCCTTCTAAACCTTTGCCCACCACTTGTTGAACCAAATACCTCAACCAACACCTCATACTCCATGAAACCTTACCCATCCACCACTAAGCCTTCCCATAGCACTTGACTTTTACATGTCTACCTAAGCTTCTCTCTTAAAGCCACTCTAAACTAGTTCAATTCCTTTTAAATCACTTTAAACACTTTATCAACACTTGCCTTAACCTCCAAACCCCTATGGATAACCAAGCCACCCTCCAAGTATAACTTGTCACCACTTGCTTAACAAAATTCCCCAATAACCTTACTATCTTACCGTGCCTCCCCAAACCAAACACACCGCTAGAAGTGAGGGTCCTGTCAACTATGCTTCCCGTTCCTCTACTTGTCAACCATCTCTGACCCAAAATCAATCATTTTTTGACTCATATTTTCAAGATACACTGTTCGTGAACAATCTATCATCATCTATGCCCACATGTCTATCCAATAATGTCGAGTCATCAACTTTTTTTCTTTAGTCCAGTGTTTTTCCTTACCTTCAAACTTTTAATGCCTTTGGATAAACCAAATTTCTTTTTCTCAATGTTTCAGTTCACGAAAGCTTTGTTCGTGTGTTCTTTAGCAACAACAGAAGCCCAAGCTCATAGAATTACGGATCCTGCAGTGGTTAAATAACAAATAACAAATAGCAATAGCAACGATTTAAAACCAATCCTTTTTCTTGTTATTGATGATCAAGACTGTGCCATTGCTATTTTATCTTATCTTTTAGGACAAGATCTCATAATCAACCATGCTTCTATTGCGATCGTGTTTGGCTTTTTGAATGAAGGTATAACTAAGGAAGGTCCGGCACCTGCCACCTTGCACACTTCAAATAGCGAGGCTACCTTTTTTCGTCACATTAATAACCTTTTACATCTAATCATTTCTCATGTACTTTGCCCTTGCGGCACTAAACATGCCATAATAAATAACTCATATTATTGATGGCTTCATATGATTCAGACCAGCAACTATCCAAACCTTGCTTATTTTATTTTTGTTGACCTTGTTATGTGTGTCCGTGGTTATCAAAGCCTTTTCCATGGCATGGCATTAAGCTACTAACTCGAGGCTCAAGGTCTCGATCTAGCCTGTGATCCCAAAATCATAAGCTCTTTGTATGACTGTATTGGTTGTAAATCCATGAATCTTATAGGCGATCACGCACAAGGTGTCGATTTTGTTCCCATAGCTCATCGGTAACCACTTCTATTGCTCATTTATTAAGATGCTTCTCCACCCTATCACCATGATAGTGATGATGCAGAGCATAATGGACCTCCTGCACCCCTAGCTCCGGGCACTTCATCATCCGTACCCATGGATGTCCGAATAATCTATGATTCCATTATAGGCTGCCTTGATGCATCGAAACGACGCTTTAATTGTTGGGATCAACATTTTGATTCTATTGACACTTGCTTTTTTTGATCCCGAGCATAATCATCGGATGTTGACTAAGTAGTTTAAGATTTTTTTTGGATTGGCTTTGGTCATGTTGCTCTGACTACTCCTCCACCTACCAACGATCCTCTAACCGATGATTCTTAGTCGTTAGGATCATTCTTAGGCTTTAAAGACTTTATTTTTCATGTTTTTCCAAAATTTTTGCATTTCATTGAAAATATTTTAATCATTTTGTTGGACATAGTTTCTACTATATTATAAATAAATTATCTTTGCTTGTGCAAATTATGTTTGACTACTCTTTTTAGCTTTGAATTGCATTTTTGGCGTAGGGAGAAATGCTATAAGTTTTCTAAATATGTTTCTTACATCTATTGCTATGATGATGATATTGTTGTGGACTTGATAAATACTAAATGTTGACATTTTTGTAAAAGTCTTGTACATAATATGAATGTTGTTGGAAGTAAATAACATGTTAATTGAGCTAATATTAAATATGCTTATACGATTAGGTGTTATAGCTTGACTAATGAAAATCATATATATTGTGGATTTAAAATATTGTAGCTTTAAATTTTCTTAAGGACTCTATTTTCTCAATTCTAAACTCTTGAAAACACAACTTTTATTAAGGGAGAGTTTTTCATTAAAAATCCTTAAATATTTTAGGGGGAGTTTTTAACAAAGCAAATTTGTCTTGAGTATTGTTATATCAAAAGGGGGAGATTGTGAGCTTTATTAGTTTTGCATTAATCTCAGTTTTGATATAACAATAACCTAAGCTAAATTAACTTGTATTCAATTATTTCCAACTTAGTATTTTTCCTTAAACTAAATTGGAAAACATTTAGGAAAATACTAAATTAATTTTTACCTCCTAATTTTTCAAAAATATGTTCCAAATGCATACGTATCCTTAGAATGTTTTTAAGATATATTTAAGTCAAATTCTAGCCAAGAAAAACATTTTTACAAGTATTTTTGATGAATGTATCGATAAAAGCATGTTTGTATTGATATAATGCTTAGCAGTAGCTAAGGTTTGGCTGAAACCCTCAAATGTATTTATACAAATGTCTCTATATCAATACAACATGTTGAATATCAATATTTACCTTTAATGTATCGATACAACACCTTGTAATGGTCACATTTTAAGTCCATGTATTGATATTCTTGCTAATATTTCGATACAATAACGCGGGTTTAAACAGAAACTCACATTTATGAAAGCTACAATGTTGTCCACCTATCAAATTAATGCACAATTTCCATATTTTAGTTCCAAGCTATAAATAAAGGTTTCCAATAGCTAAAGAAACATGAGATACCAAAATTAATCAAGCATTGAACATTAAAAGCTCAAAATCTTTAAGTGCTTCATCTCTGTATTCATTTTGTATTATTCTAAGATTATTTTGTATCTTACCCATCTTATACTCAAGCTCTAGCAAACTAACACCTACCTACTAAAGGTTCTAATTAGTTTGCAACACTTTATCTATTTAAAAAAAAAAAGGTTGTTTGAGAACTCTTAAGAATTTTGGGTAGAATTCTTATAGGGATTAAAAAGATCTATCTAAGCCTCAAAAGATAGTTGTAAGGTTATAGCTTAGCCTTAAAGGTAACAATTTCACCAATGAATTAGAGGAATCACCTTGGCAAGGAAGTACCAAAAAGAGAGGACATAGGCTTCAGGTTCAAATCGAACCTTTATATATTGATTTTTGGTTTTTCTTACCCTTAACTTCTCTTTACTTTCATTTTATTTCAACTTCTCTTAAAAGCTCAATTTTTCAAATTTTTAAAAAAACTAATTCACCCCCGTATTTGGTTTAATTATTACTTAGAGCCAGCACTTGGACATTTGAAATTAGAGAAAATAAAAATAATACCAATGGTGTTAAATGAAATCCATTTAAATGATGACATGACTTTATAAAATCTATGTAAAATGCTAAAGTAGAATTAAAAACTATGTTAATCCCATATTCACCCAAAACCTAAAAATCCACCCCAAAAACTCGAATTTACTTGTCATATTTTATAAAACTATATCACCATTTAAATAGATATCACTTAACACGTATTTTTCTTATTTTTTTAATTACCAATGTACAAAGATTAAAAAAATCAATTTAATAATAAAAAGACTAAAACAAACTTTTGACTATAGTGAAGAGAGTCCAAAATGACTTTTACCTCTTAGAATTTGATAGTTAATTTTATTTTCCACGTACAAGATTGATGTCATGCAAACTACCCGTACAACTAAATAATGGTCTCCAATTTCGTTGTTAATGTGATTGCAATATCATAGTTGCGAATATCATGGACATTATGCAATACATTGCAATTGTTACAGGCATGAATTTCATAGTATTTTAAAAACTTTAATAATATAATGAACATTGTGTAACTAATAAAATATAATGAGGAAGTTAAAATTTTTATAATGTCACGATCAATACACTATACAATAGGTTATTCTATCTCCACCTATGCATGAAAAGATCCATTAAAGTAATTTTGTCCCAAATTTGTATATGTTATTTTTAAAGTAAACGTGTTGTTTTTATTTTAAATGTTTAATATCTTAAATCTTGTCATGTTATTTCATAAAAGTGTATAATATAGGTGTCAGATCTTTTAGTGGAGAATGAAATCAAGAAAAGGGTGAATTAATATATCAAAAACCTTTTGCAAATTAAAATTTTAAAGTATAAATTAAGAAATTCAAATAACTAAATTGGAGTTGTATGTTAGTGAACAAATAATAAGCAATTAAAAAGCAAGGAAAGGAAAAGAACACTCAATGATTTAGACAAGTTCAGCATTAATTGCCTACGTCCTTTACCTCAGCCTCACTTACCTTGGATTTCCCAATTCACTAAATTGAATTGTTTTACCTTCCAAGGCTAGGGTATAACTTCTAATTGAAATTTTTTTCAATCCAGATGTAAGGTTTGAATATTAAGCATGAATCATAGTTCAAATACTTCCTGATCCATTTTCTATATTCCATGCTCCATATACTAGATCACCTTTTATGCCCTCATATCCCTTCCATGTGGTGACATAAGAGTGTAAAAAAAAGAAAGAGATATGGTTTCTCTCGTTTTTTGCATAGCAGGCCTTCAGTAGGAGGCTCACACAACGGGCTATTAGCACAGTGGTAAAGCATACCCCTGATAATTGCATCGTTGGATTTCTCGATCAAATCATCGGATTTCTAAATCTTATAAGGACCCCTCAAAATCCCTATCTTTCTTTTAAAGCTAAGATAGAATCTTTACCTTCTATCTTTTATGGCTAAGATAGAACTCATTTTTTCAATGGCTACATAGGAACTCTCTCTTTTACAAGATTTTATGTAAACAAATAAAACCCTTAAAGGCGAGGTGTTTACAAGAATTTTGGGTCGAGGAAAATGTATATCTATAGATACAAAATAAAGAATACAAAGATAGGAAGAATTAATCCTACACAATCGTGAACTACTTTAGAAAAAGATGGAATAAATGAAAATTTGGCTCTAAGCTCTTTCCTTTTGTTCTTCTGCTTGTTAAAGGTGTTAGGCAGGCTTATTTACAGCCTTGATCATGAATATGACTGTTGGGAATATTTGGTGAAGGAGTATAGCCATTGTGAGCTTGATTTAATGATTTCGGTTTATTCTCACTTATTTGTATCAATACATTTACCTTCTACATCGATACTCTGTAATTAAACGTACAAAAAATAACCGTTGAACAGCCATGTATCGATACATAAAGAGGTTGTAATATCGATACAATAAACATTTGTATCAATAAACTCCTTGTATCGATACAATAGCCATTTGTATCGATACTTGCAAAGGTTTCATGAAAGTTAAGCTACTACCAAGCATTGTATCGCTACATACACATAATGTATCAATACATTCGTATGAAAATCAATTTTAAGAGGTTTTTCATGACTTTAAAATATGTAAAACTTATTCCAAAAATATTTTATATAAATGTATGTAATAAGAACACATTCGGTGCTTGAAGGAGTTAAAACATGTGTTGGTATTTTTCAAAGTGTTTACAAAAACTTTCATTAAAATACTAACTTGAAAATATTTAAACACAAGCTAACTAAGCTTAGTTTTAGTTATTATATCAAAACTAAGATTAATTCAAAGTTAATATAGTTAATAATAAGTCGTTGATATATGTATTTTATTATAATAATTTGCACACTGCATTATAAGAAACATTTATAAATATCTAAATGATTTTAGGTGTACAATAACACTCGTTTACGTAAATTAGATATTGATATTTAAAAAATTACTGGATTTTGCTTGAATCCAAAAAAAAAGGTTAGGTAGAAATTTATTTTAACTAAAAATTAAAATGTCTGTTTATTTTTAAATGCTATTTATTACTTATTTTTTATATGTTAATAAAACTTTAATTTAATCTAACTCCTTCAAATAATTTGTCTGAATTTGATGGTTTGATTTTAAAATTAAAAATCAAACTAGAATAACCTAAATCTAATTCACACGAATACCAAACCTGAATGGTATGTACATAAAATGACTTAAAACTTGAATAACTTAAATGTCAAACTTAAATTACCCAAAACCAAAACAATTCAAACCAAAATATCCAAAAATTTTAAAATCCAAACAAATTCAACTTAAATTGATTCAACCTAAAACCAATCCAACATACTCAATTGATAGGTTAGCCCAACGGCCTACAATCATTCCTTAACAGAAAAGGTTTTCGATTCATCCTCTTTCCAAACTACTAAAGTAAAAGAGAAAACTAAAAAGATAGAATAAATTATATTTTTTCATAAGTCAGAATCAGATTGAATTCGCATTGAGCTTCAGTAAAGTATTAACATTATTTTTTTTATATAGGCCCAGCCAAATTGCCAAAGGCATACCCAGGCCTTCCCTAATTTTGGGCTTCAACGTAATGCCCCTAAATTTTTGCTTTCATTTTTCTTTTTGTTTCAATTTAACCTCTAATTTGGAGGTTACAAAGCTCTTTTTGCAGCCATGAGCTTTTGTTTTCCTTTCTTGGAAAGTTTTGTCCAAGGAAATAACAAGCCTTATATTTTAGGTCCAAAAGATTTTTATTCAAATTATACAATAAATAATTACATAATAAATATTAAATACTATATCATATATAATTAATAATTATATAAAAATACTATGTTGGTTGAGTTAAGTCGAGTTTAGGTTTAAAATTTTCTATCCAAAGCTCAGCTCATTTAGAAAATGAGTTTTAACTTTTATCCAAGCTTATTTTTTGAGCTTAAATTTTTTGTTCAAACCGTCTCAAATATTGAACTTGTAACACAACCTTTAAATAAGTCTGGAATAAATAAATATATAGAGGTTGACCTAACAATTCGTATATTTATATCATATTCATATGTTTTATCTTCGCATAATTCTATTTAGATGTGTTAATAGCTTAAGTTACATAGATTTTAAAGCATGTATTAGTATGCTATTATGTTTTAAATATTTTATTTATATTATATTCGTATAATTATATTTAATATTATCAAATAAAAAAATCAATAAAATACTATTTGGCCACCATTTACGGGCACCGATATTCTGCTGCTAATCAGAGTGATCCAAGCGTTCATTCAAATCAATGGCAATGATCTTTAGACAGAAAACATGCGCAGGAATGGCAGCTTCTATAAATGCGACTTTAGCTCCCCAGCAGAAAATCCTAAAGCAGATTAGGCATCCAGGCTACTATTGCTTGCTTAGAAAAAAATAAAAAATTAAAGTTATCAATTGGATGACTTGAGTTTTGATTATTTTATGTTTAAAAAATTTTCGAGTTATATTATATTAGGATAGAGTTTTGACAGCAATATTATTTGAGTTTAAGTCATTGATTATTTAAATTTAAATCATTAACGTTAAGTTGTTTTGAATCTAAATTGTCTAATTTTAAAAGTAAATCAATTTAAATTTTGAATCATTTTCGATTAAAACTTGAATAAATTAACTTTTAATCATTTTAAAATAAATTAATTCAAACTCAAATCATTTTATATTTAACCGAGTTCAATATATAAAGTTTTCTAATTAAATCTGATAAATTTGTAGATTTTCAAATTCAAATCAGCCTTAATGTCTCTACAATAAATATAAAAATATAGAAAACACTCCTGTGTAATGA
>JBBYHO010000006.1:9424422-9444000 GCA_038382025.1 Adansonia gregorii
TTTTTTCGGGTTCAAGTCATTTCGGGTTCGGGTTCTTTCAGGCTTTAATCATTTCGGGTTCAGGCTATTTCGAGTTCGGCCATTCAGGTTCAGGTTTTTTATGGTTCGAGCTGTTGACTTTTTGGTCAAATCGGGTTCGATTTGAGTTCGAGCTCAGCTTTTCTCGGGCAGGTTTTTGAGTTCAAGTTTATTTTGCCACTTCTAGGTCCTAAAGGAAAAATGCATGCTTTTGCTCGATTGCTCGTCAAGCCATGACAAATAGTAGTCGTTTTCGGCATTATTACTATTTTTGGTTGCAACCAATGTCTGATGTTGTAAGTTGGTGGAGTTAGAGCATCAACAAGGCATAAACCATCAATAATAGCCTTAATGGAAATCACTTGAAGATCTTTAAAAGTGTTCACTACAATTCGATTTGATTATGGGAGACCTACATATTGTTGGATATCAATAAGCTAATTCATATGTACAAAGTACGAAATATGTCTATTAATATGTAAGTTGTTACATATAGATATACGGTGCATAAATACATTGTACAATTGATATCCTAAATGAATGAGAAATTATTCCCAAGATGCCCATTTAAAGAGAAAGAATGTTTGGTTCAAATTGTTGGGTGCTAAAGAATCCCATATTAGTAACTAATAAGGCTATGTGGTTTATAAAGCCTAAGCTGCGACGTAGAGTTGGGTCCTAAAGAGAACCCAAACTTTTGTTTGAGGGTTGAGGTCCATGTAAGATTGAACTATGCACACGCGTCTGGGCTTAAGCTTAAAGGTCAAGTGGATTGGACTTTGTCTTTTTACTGTTTAGCTAGTCAGTAATTAAGTTCAATCTAATGAAAATTACAGTTTGAATAAGATATCACTCAGATTTCTTAATTCTAAATTTAAAATCTATACTCAAATTTTGAATTTTAAATAATTGTATCTAGCTATTTAGATTTTAAATTTAAAGTTGATTCTGTTTGATCTTTTTTATGTAATCAGGTTAGGTTTTTAACACCTATAATGTGTGCAAACTTGAGAAAGAAATCACTAAAAACTCACTGCTTTCCTTTACTTCTCTCTATGTTTAGTTAAGCTTCCTATGTTCATCTGGGAGAGAATATCATCACCCCTGCTTTGTAGTATTATACTTATAAGTGCTAACAATCACAATATGATTGAGGAGACTTGGGCTATTGCCATAATGATCTTTCCTAATTGAGTTAGAGAAAGGTTAAAAAAACCTAATTAAAATAATAATACTAACAATATTTACGTACATTTATATTTTAATAAAAACTATAAAATTTTAAAAATTATCCACTCATCCTATTACTTAAAAATCATGTATTTGATATTGATAACTATCAGTTTATAAGTTTATACACTAACAATGAATATTAAAATGACACTTCATCAATAAACGAAAATAAAAATTTAAAAATCCAAAAAATATTGCAAATAACTATAATGTAATTCACTGTCAGTATATGATAGCATCTAATTCATTGTCAGTATATGAATATATATACTAATAATGCATGAAATATAAATCCTATCTTAAATAAGCACTAAAATTTAAAAAACTATCCATTCATTTTACTAACAACCATTTCAAAAAAATTACTATTTTTTTACATACTTATCTATTAATCTCTTTTAAAAATAATTTTTTTTAAAAAAAATATCTTAGTTTTCACCCATAGGTGTGCCCAATTCAACACAACATTATAAAAATATTAAAAATATTTGATATTTTAAATATATTTAAAATTAACTTAAATTAAAAGTAATTTTTATAAGAATCTCCATAGCAATTCCCACCAAAGTGAAGTTTTTTTTTTTGGGAGAGTTCTTAAAAAAATAGACTGATAATTATTAAAAAAATAAAATAAAAAAACTAATTTTTTTAAAAAAATAATAATTATTAGAATTATTAATTAAAAGAATATAATTACATCTTTACCCCTTATTTCATCCAACTTTTGCATATTGTTTTTTTTCTTTACTTGGTGGAACCGACCTCCTAGCCATATTGTCTATATACAATATATAACAAATCTCGAATTATGTTAAATACTAAATCAATATAAAAATAATAAAAATATTTTATATTAAATTTTTAAATATTAGTGAAAATAATAAAATGACAAACTGTTTAATATTAAATTGAAATTATTTTTTAAAAAATAAAAATAACATAAATTATATATTATATATACTATATATTATGTAATACATATAAAATATAATATATATAATATTATAAATATAATATAATAATATTATATATATAAATTAAAAATATTTTATGTTAAATATCAGATTATTATTTAAAAATAAAAAATAAAAAATATTTATATTAAATCTCAAATTATTTTTGAAAAAATTAAAAATCGTATATATTATATAATAAAAAATAAAAATATTTTATATTGAGTCTTAAATTACTATTTAAAAATAACAAAAATAAAAATATTTTATATTAAATCTTAAATTATTTTTTTAGAATTAAAAGTAATATATATATACATAATATATAAAAAAATAATTATAACTAATGTATAAGTGATTGTAATTGAATATCCAAGTGCTTATAACTAAATGTATAGATGACCAAAACTTATATATTTAATTTCGATATATATATATATGTTCCTATATGAGAATGGTCAATTCCTATACGAGGGAAACCGATCCCTTATGTGTATTACATATATATTAAGAATACTACTTAAAAATAATAAAAAATTAAAAATATTTTATATTAAATCTTAAATATCTATTTATAATAATAAAAAAATATAATCCTAACTAAATGTACAAGTTCCTTTCGTTGTGCACATTAGTGTCTTATGTCTTTGTCATATCTGATTTCCAGCCAATGTACATAATTGCTTTCTGACATTTTGATATGGTTCATGGCCATACAATTTTATGTAGATTTGGTTTTAGGGTTCTATACATTCATTTCTAGTCATTTGTAAATTTAGTTATAATCATTCGTACATTTAGTAAAACTCATTCGTACATTTAGTTATGATGATCTATACATTCATTTATCAGCATATGTATATTTGCCTATGGGTGCCAACATTTGACATTTAATGTTTACTACACGCATATATGTGTAAGTGCATTCCAAATATGTTAATGATCAAATGTACACTAATTTATTAGCATATGTACATTTTACATGATTGTCCTATCTGATGTCCAAGTAATATGCAGAATTGCTCTCTAACATTTTGAGAGGTTCATGACCATACGGTTTATCGTAGATTTGATTTTAAGGTCCTGTACATTTATTTCTGGTCATCTATACATTTAGTTAAACTAATTCGTACATTCAGTTATGGCAATCTATACATTCATTTATCATTGTATGTACGTTTACTTATGGGTACTAACATTTGACTTTTAATGTTTTCTACATACATCTAATGCATAAGCGCATTTCCTTATGCGTATATCACCTAAAGTATGTCATGGTCAAATGTACATTAACTTATTAGCATATTTACATTTTACATGATTATCATATTTGGTGTCCAACTAATGTATATAATTACTCTCTGACATTTTGGTACGGTTCATGGTTCATGGCCATACGGTTTAGTGTAGATTCGGTTTTAAGTTTCTATACACTCATTTCTCGTAATCAATACATTTAGTTATATTCAATTGTATATTTATTTATACTCAATTGTACATTTAGTTATAACGAATTATACATTCATTTATTGTAATATACAATGCATATTATATATAATATACATTATATATTATATATAATCATATATAATTCAATATAAAATATTATTTATCTTTTATTTTTTTAAATAGTATTTTTAACATATTATATAATATTTTTTAATTTTTATTATATAAAATATGTACTATATATTATATATAATTTATATGTAGTATGTTGGAGGATCGATTTTCTTACCCTCACATATTATATATAATATATATTGTTTTTTATTTTAAAAATAATTTAAAATTTAATATAAAATATTTTATTATTTATCTATCAAATAGGCTGCAGATAAAAAGATAAAACAAGGATAAATATGTAACTACAAACTCTTTATAAATAATTATAATAACTATTATTTTTTTAAAATTATTTTTTACTTTGATTTTTTTTAATAATTACGGATTTATTTCACTTTTTCTGAATTCTTCTTTTTTTTCCCCCCTCAAAATACTCATTAAATAACTTGGCTTTTATTTTCAAAGACGTGACAGGATTTTAAATTGAATATATATATATATATATATATAATTAACTTAGCTTCTTCAGCCTCTCGTTCCGCCTAACCATTCTTGCCTTTATCACTTCCTGCTCTGAACTGGTGGGTGCTGATGATGAGGGGCCTTCCCTACTCTTGAAGCTGCTGGATCTCTAACACTGGGTGGCTCATTGGCCGCCCTGCTTCCCTCCACCGCAAAGTCACGTGTTCCTCTATCTTCTTCCTTCTCCATTTTCACCCTCAAGCATTACTTACAACATCAATAAACAGAGGAGGATATGCGATGCTAATGTTATATACCGATTTGGTTTGTCTTTTCAGGGAACTTGTATGTTTAGAACCATGTTACTTGAGAAAACCAAGCTACTTGGCTTAACTAGGCTCCTTATTTTCAACCAATTTTATCAAACATGTTGCGTGCATCAATCTTTCGACTCCGTTACCTACACAAAACTCGTCCAAAACTCTGCCAAATCTGGTTGTTTTCTCCATGGTAAACTTGCCCATACCCATATCATCAAATCTGCTTTCAAGCCATGTCTTTTTTTGCTAAACAATCTTATAAACATGTATTCTAAAGCTGGGGAAATGAATGTAGCTCAACGACTGTTTGACAAAATGTCCAAACGAAATCTCGTTTCATATAATTCTCTGATTTCGGGCTATAACCAGATGGGTGCTTTTGATAAAGCCATGCAAGTGTTTATTGAAGCTAGAAAGGAATGTACAAAACTTGATAAATTCACTTATGCTGGTGCTCTGAATGTATGTGCTCAAACTGGGGATCTCAAACTAGGGAAGTTAATTCATGGGTTTATTGTAGTAAGTGGATTGACTGAGAAAGCATTTTTGACGAACTCGTTAATGGATATGTATTTAAAGTGTGAATGTGTTGATCAGGCAAGGTTTTTGTTTGAGAATTCTAAGGAGTTAGATGAGGTTTCATGGAATACATTGATTGCAGGTTATGTTCGTATGAATAAGAAGGAAGAGATGTTGAAACTATTAATAAGCATGCATCGCAATGGCTTGAACTTGAATACTTATACCATGGGTAGTGTCTTAAAGGCTTGTTGTACAAACACTGATGTAGGGATATTGTGTGGGAAAATGCTTCATGGATGTATAATGAAACTTGGGTTTGATATTGATCTTGTTGTTGGGACGGCATTGCTTGATATGTATGCGAAAAAGGGAGAATTAAATAGTGCAATCAAAATTTTTAAAATCATGCCAAACCGCAATATTGTCATGTATAATGCCATGATATCTGGATTTATGGAAACTGAAAGCATTAGCAAGGAATGTGCAACTGAAGCCTGCAGCCTTTTCTTTGAAATACAAAGGCAAGGATTGAAGCCCTCAAAGTTTACATTCTCAAGCATGCTCAAAGCTTGTAATGCGGTTGAAGATTTTGTCTTTGGCAAGCAAATTCACACTCAAATATGCAAGTATAACTTGCAGTCTGATGAGTTCATTGGAAGTGCACTTATTGAACTATATTCCTTGATGGGATCAACTGAAGATGGTTTGAAATGTTTTAGATCAACTCCCAGGAGAGATATCGTCTTGTGGACATCCATGATTGCTGGATATGTTCATAATGGGCAATTTGAAGGTGCATTGAATCTGTTTTCTGAACTGCTGGCCGCTGGAGGAAGACCAGATGAGTTCATTATCTCAAACATGTTGAGTGCTGGTGCAGATTTAGCAACAGCAAGATTGGGTGAGCAGCTTCATGGACATGTCATTAAAAGTGGCTTTGGGAACTTCAGAATTGTTCAAAACTCACAGATTTGCATGTATGCAAAGTGTGGTGACATAGACTCCACTGATCTGACATTTCAAGAGACTGAGAATCCAGACATGGTTTCTTGGTCATTGATGATCTGTAGCTGCGCACAACATGGGTGTGCTAGGGATGCTTTGAACCTATTTGGGTTGATGAAGGAACGTGGGATTATTCCTAATCATATTACATTCATAGGAGTTTTGTCTGCTTGCAGTTATGGAGGGCTTGTTGAAGAAGGATTACAGTATGTCAGTGGACCACTTCCTTCTATCATTTCTAAGTGCATTGGTAAATATGATGTGTGTGCGTGAGGATGTGAGGGGACATCGGACGAGTTGCATCCAAAAATTTCAGGACCAAATCACCTTTACAGCTGCATGCTACCTAATATTTGCATTTTGCAATGGGGAATTTTCAGTATTTGGACCTAAATGAAAAAATAAATTTAGTAATCTGGGGGTTTAGTTTAGCTTATATAAAATAGCACTTCGTTTTAAGGAGATGATGACGTAAATATATGCATTAGTTTTAGTCTTTTCTCTTTTGTGTTATTGAACTGCTTTATTTCGCCTGTAAGTTTTCTGTTTTTCTATGCCATTCTCCTTACGAACTTATGTTTAAGCAGATAATATTTCTTCGCTTTTATTCATTATAACTATGTGATTTACCATTTGAGTTACTGCAGATACTTTGAAAGCATGAAGGGTTATGGCATTGAAACCAGTGTAGAGCATTATTGCTGTGTTGTTGACCTCTTAGGTCGTGCTGGAAGGTTAGCAGAGGCTGAAAACTTCATCCTCACCTCAGGTTACAAGAATAATCCGGTAATGTGGCGAGCCTTATTGAGTTCTTGCAGGGTTTATAAGGACACTATAATTGGGCAACGTGCTGCAAGGAAAGTAATTGAGCTTGAACCCCAAGAGGCTGCATCGTATGTTCTTCTTCACAACATCTATGCTGATGCTGCGTTAGAACTATTGGGTGCAAGCGTCCGAGAGTTGATGCAACAGCGAGGGGTTAAGAAGGAGCCTGGTCTGAGTTGGATTTAGGTTGGAAAGATAGTTCATTTCATTTCTGTGATTGATATATCTCACCCTAAGAGTCAAGCAATCTATTGATGTTGGAAGTAATTTTGGAAATTACAAGGGAATTTGGTTATGTTGCTGAGAGGACTGCTTCAAGTGCAACTAAAACAAAATCCAGAGGGAGCGCAGTGATGAACTATCGCATTTTGAATTAGCAATTACTTTTGGACTCACTAGCTTTCCAAAAATAGCTCCTGTTAGGGTGATCTAATATTTGAAAGTTTCCCCTGCTTGTCACAGAACAATTGAGGCTCTTGTCAAAGGTTGAAATGACAGAAATAATGCCCAGATACCCATTTCCCTCTGTGTCATTTCCTAGAAGATTCTTCTTTTGGAGATTCCTGGTACTTGCAAAAGGTTAAGTTGTTGGATTCCTCCTAGAAACAGCTTAGTATTTGTAATGAATCTGGAACAGATGATGCACTGAATCGGAGCAGTTATAGGAAATGAAATATGAAACTTGGAAGCCGCCATTTGAAATGTAAGAAACAGAATAGAAAAAGCTGTTTGGACGGAAAACGGAAAACCTAACTCGAACTAGGGTATGAGTGTCAGACATGGGTTTGCTTATGGCACTGATATAGTCAATTTTTTCTAAAGTTTTTCCATGTATGTGGAGGGTCCTTGGAGTTTATATCCTTATATTCATTTCCAGGTATGTGTCCAATATGGGTGTCAACCACGGGTACTCCAAGGAAAATAAGGAAATAGCACAAAACTCTGCCTAAGAGCTTGTAAATGCGAAGTCAGTGGAAACAGAGGTATGCATCAAACCTCAACATTTTAGTTCTCTTATATGCAAATACATATTTCTTGAGGAAGTTTAGCTGCTTCTTATCAATTTCTAAAGTAGGAGGCTATACCTATTAAGAAAAAAAATGATTTTCCAGTAACCACAAGATGCAGTAAAAAATTGTGTTTGGGAGCTGATAATCACATTTTTAGTATCTCTTGTTTGATGCCAGTGGTAGTTATCTTCATCTAAGACGGTTGCCCTCCTCACACAGAATACCTGCTGAAGATTTATGGTATGACACTAAACACTTGAATAAATTCTTGTCTTTCATTCATTATGGCAACTTATATATTATGCACCTATTCATATATCGATTAAATAAATGAAACCATGGACTTGGATAATGGTAGAAGTTAATGGAACTACGTAGTGTGTTGCTAGAATGCTGGACTCTTAATTCAAGTGACAGGATCAATCTGGCAACCTCAAATACCAACAGTAAAAGAAAATACCTTCTTGTACTGTGCCAATCTTCGTGTACATTGAGATGAACTATTATGTGAGTGGTAACTTGACTGAATAGAATCCAGTAATTAGAATAGGATCCAATAACTTGCTCATGGAGCTCTGCTTCCTGATCAAGCTATACATCTAAACATAAAGAAACTTAACGAAGTTATAAAAAAAAAAAAAAAATTCTGATTAGAATATCACATGTTCAAATTAGAAGGGATTTTCCGACCTGACTATACAGCTTACAGCATAGCTGAACTTTATTGCTGGCGCTTAGTAAACTTTACTCATCTTAGCACTTCCTTTGGTTAAATGAGCAACTTCTCAAGTTTTCTTAAGTGCTAAGATGCATCAACTCTAGATCTCAACTTCATAAAATTATTCTTCGTGGTTACAGGTGATTTTGGTTCAAATTTCCTGGATGTCCTCTGATGAAGTGCCCATTCTATCACTGGCAACTATTGCTCTGGACCTAGAATGGGGAGAACGGCAAGAAAGCATTATTGAAGCCATCAAGACCATTAAGATTCCTTGAGCTGATTGTTATATCCTTTCAGCAGGTTCTTCCTCATTGATTATGTAATTCTGGGTTTTTTTTTTTTTGCCCGGATAGCTCTTGATTTGAGTAAGTTTGTTTAGTTTGAGAAATGAGTGAATATTTTGGCAATGGCAGAACATTTATACCACTTGCTAATTTGGGTAGCCAAATGCTCTATATTGTATAAGCGAAAGATCAGGTTGCCACAACTTTGACGATATGATGTTATGCTATTCTAACTCTTCATTTTCTCTGAAGTACCATGTCTGATACATATTCAGACATGGGTATAAGGGTATGATCCTCTATAATATGAAAAACTCAAAAAAAAAAAAAAATTGAGCATACCCATGTTAGACACGTACCTTTATCTGACAATTACTCCCAAGTCCGAGCGATGTAGATATGATCTTCATCATAACAAGGAAAAATATAAAAGTTTCAATCTGTATTTTACTATTAGGATTTGCAGACGTAAGGTGTACCTAAAAGGGGATAAATAGGGTGGTTGGATATTTTACATTATTCAGTTGCTGGATGGATTTGGTACCATTCAGTTTTGAGTGACCACCAACTAGGCAATATAAGAAAATTCAGCTACTTTGATAGAAATGGGAAGCAAAAAGAGCAGTTGAATAGTTTAGCAAGTGGCAATCTGTTCTTTATATTCAATTTGTTTAATGAGGGAATGCAAAATCTTTACGACTTTGAGCTTTCAATCAGAAATAATAAAGGATGGAGCTTTTATAAATTTAGTCTGTAGAAGGAAAACATTTTCCTTAAAAATATTTCCAACAACTCATAAACGTTTTGGTTCTTATTTTCATGAAAAAAAACTCTTACACTTTTATTAATTAGTTATGGTAATAATAGGACAGCAGTTGGCAGAAGATGACTGGTGAAATATTTGAAGAATGAAAGGTTTGATCAGTGGTCAGAATTACAGATGATTTAACTATTATTGTTAATCAATGCATGGTGAATTTCCAATGAGAATTACTGGTGAGAAGCCTGGTTCTGTGTGGTTAAATGATCAGCATTGGCAAACGGTAATCATCTATCTTCTCTATCAGCTGATGGTGAACAATTACTAGCCAGTTATGTATAGCAGTTTAATGAACATTAAAGGCTGAATTCTTCTTTTAAAAGTTATTTGTCTCTGAAGTTGTATTGCGTCTCGCAAATCAATAATCAGTTTCATGCTGATTAGGGAATTTATGTTGCTTATGTATATACTATATCATTGACCTATGTTACTCGGACTTAGGTGTGAGCAGATATGGATGTCTCCGCCAATGGTATGTTTATTTCTTTTTCAAGATTTTCTTGTATTGGATTGTCCTTGAAGGATCATATCTCCATATCCATTTCTAGATATGCATCGTATATAGGCACTTCAAAAAAAGTAAAGAAAAAAGGAAGAGTCGACACAGCATAATCATTAACATCTCAAAATGAATATTAAGCATTTTCATAAAACTTTCGGAAAAAGCAAAACAATAATGACTTTGTCTCCTTTACACCTTAAGCTTTTATAAGCTTGCTCTTCTTAGCATAGTGCCATGTCATTTGGACAAGTACATTCAGTTATGTGACATGATATGCATATAATTTATCTCCATTGTTTCCATTTTCAGGTAGTAAAAAGAATATGTCCTCACCGGAACTCTTGCCAATGTTGGAAAACTTTCTTAGTTGTCATTTTAAATTGCGTACCATATATTTATCCATGAAAATTACAATTAGAAACAGTGTTATTGTTTAGGTCAAGTAAATCCATAAGTACAGTTTGAATGTTTCTCCATTTAATATCCATTGGTCCATACTTTAGAGTTTACTCATGAAAAAAACCATATTCTGTTCAGCTACTATGTTACCACATTATTGTGTTTAACCATATATGGTAATAACCATTGATTTAAATTGCAATTGCTGATGCATTTTCGATTGTAGTATGTTTGTTGCAGTTGCATATGAATAAATATTACCACGGTTAATTGCAATAAACATCGATTATGAATATTGGTGGCAAAAAGAACCAAAACTGTAAAATAATGACTATAGCATCGCGTTGTGATAACTATTTAAATCCCTTGTAATGAACATCCATCTATATCTATAATTTTCCGTAAGGGTGTAGGACTGTGGCATTAATTCCTTTTGTGCGTTTTTAACAATGGGCAGAAAGAATATTAAGCATAAATTGACTTCTAATGAATTAGTCTTGAAAGCAACTCTTAAGGAAAAGGAAGGCGGGGCTTGCTGAAGAAGCTGAATGAACTCACAACCCTGTGTTGTGTCGCTGGTTCATGGAATAATTTTCAGCTCCTGTGATGAACGATTTAAATTGCTGTTGTGGACTCGTTTTTGATTGTATCGCGATCTATCATAGCTGTAAATATTTATCAATTATCGCATTCATTGTAATTGCGATAATAATGAATGTTATTACGATCGATATCAACAGTAAATATTGACAGAAATGGCAAAATACTGTAATATTAAATTATGATCACTATTTAAATCTGATATACATCAGAACCTGATGATTGGCCTTCCACAGTTGAGGCAGTTCATGTTCTTTGATAAGTTCAAGAATTTACCTGCCAAGGCAACGAGGTAAGAGCATGATGACCAAAACGTTTTTCTTGGAAGAAGCATATTGCAGTTGAATGGAAGATTAGGGAAGCCAAGAAAGAAAAACTGATGGCTGGAGATGGAAATTGTTTTGAATGAATACATTGCAGGTGAGAATTAACTATGATTTGAATGATTTAAAACTCATCTATCGCTGGAAAATATTAAGGTTTTTTTTTTTTTTTTACCAATAAAAGCATACTTAGGATACAGGCCTCTTCAGCTAAGATTAAATATGAAGAAGTATTTATTGCTTGATGAAGAAATCTCTCTTTTGCTCGAGAATACATGATCAATCTTCAAACTGGTTTCATCTCTAATGTTATGAGAATAATATCTAGCAATGCAAAATTCTTTCGAGTTCCTTTTTTTGCTTTTGATACCAAATGGTGAAAATTTTAATTCCAGAAGCAAATGAAAGGCTGCTATATCACTAAAAAGTATAAGAACATTTATATTAAGAAGTGTTGCAAACCCATCTGTCCTAAGACTAAAATCTTTACGAAAAAGCAACCAATTATGTTACAAGACATTGACAAGACTGAAACTCTAGGAAGTATCTCATAGTAAGCATCCCTCAACAGTTTAAGGTTTGGCGCTGGCCAAGGTAAACAAGATGCCAGGTGAGAGCCATTAGTATGAGAATATTAAGCAGTGAAGAGTTTGTATTTAGCTTCTTCAGCCTCTCGTTCAGCCTAACCATTCTTGACATCATCACTTCCCGCTCTGAACTGGTGGTGGGTGCTGGCGTTGAGGGGCGTCCTTGCCTGCTTTTTGTAGTTGCTTCTGAATCTGTAACACTTGGTGGCTCATTGGCCACCCTACTTCCCTCCGCCACGAACTCGTGTCTTCCTCTGCCTTCTTCCTTCTCCATTTTCATCCTCTCAAACATTACCTACAACATCAAGCACGATTCAAAACCGCAATCACGATAAACCCAGAAAACGTGTTTGAGATCGAAGTTTAAATTGCTGATTAGGATATATAGGCATATGCAATCATGTGGATGAGAAACTTAAGTTACCTTAGTGGCTTTAGGCTCCAAATAAAGTGCATTTACCAAAACCATGAAAAGGGATGAAAAAAGATTAAAAGCTTGAAACATCTCTGGTTTGCTTGACATCAATCGTTTCCTCTGACCCAAAATGTGTCCCAACAAAGCCAACCCAATACTATAAGCCATTGCCCTGAAGTAAACAGGATATATCTTGCTTTGCACCACCCCGAACTGCTGTCTTGGGAGCTGTCCTGCCAGCACATAGCTAGAAATGAACGTAACCCACACACTCATCCCATAGGCTGTTGCTAATCCAAGTAAGTTAGCCATTGCCATTACTGAATTCATTGCCTCCACTGATGTCATGTACTTGAAGCCATCAAAAAACTTGTTCGCAGCTCTCTCTGTTTTCTCTTTTGTCTCTTTTGCTTCCTCCATGGCCTTCTCCCTCACGTTCTCCACCTGCTCGGTTACATTTCTCACTATATGATCCCCAATCGTCTTGGCTCTATCTGTGGTTGTTTTCGCAGTATCCTTGGCCTTATCAATGGAATATTTCGCCCTTTCTTTAACATCTTGGCCCTTCTGTACCACTGCCTCTTTTGCTTTACCTAATGCATCAGCGACAGCCCCCTTTGTTTGATGTGGTGTTTCTGAAACCTTGTCTTTCGCTTCATGTGCAGTGTCTGAAACCTTGTCTTTGGCTTTACCAAGGGCAGTGGCGATCTTGTGAGTACATTCCCCGAAAGCATCACAAATAAGTTCCCCTGGGGCGTGTCTTCCGCGATCAGCTTTTCCTTGTGAAACACCATAACCGAGGTTTGGAAGCTCGGAAGCGGCTTCTTTCATAGTTTCCTTGTCAAAATAATCATCTCCTGGTTTTGTTTGCTGCTGTAGCGATGGGGTTGAGATCGAGACTTTGGTGTTTCGTTTCCCATGTTCGTCATATTCAACAACTATAACTCTACGGCTTTCTTTCACTATAACATCGTCACTTTCTGCGGTTGGCGGCGTCCATGCTCCGCCTGCAGCCGCCACTGAACTCACTACAAGAATCAAAGCCAAAACAGTCATTATCTTTTGTCTTATGAGATGCTCTTGGCAGGCTGCAAAATTAATGAAGATTTGCTTTAAAGAATTCAAAAGATATGGTTCAAATATTGAGGATGAAGAAACGGTGTGTGGATTTGGACTGTACATAGTGTCCACGTTGCATGGGGAGCAATCGAAGAAACCGACGCGTTTGCAGTGAGTCAACCACGTTGTGTTTCAACGTGGCTGCATTTCAAGGCTTTGTTGGGCTGTCCTAGCAACACCTGTAAAGAAGTAAAATGTGGCTCCTAAACTATTGTAATGGAAAAGAAAGCAATATAGAATAAACGCTTCAGCCCAACGCTCCTTTAGCTGACTGGTTCTACCAACTAGGCCGGAGTGACCCATAGTTCCACAAATGACCAGATTTTGTCCCTTCTGTGTTGCAAATGCCGGGGGTGTTACGAAGCGTATAACATATTACGGATTTCCTTCCATCGAGTAAAAAAATTCAAACAGTGGGGGAGTGCGATGTGTTTAAAGGGCTTCGGTGCTTTATCCAATCGTGGTGATGTGTGTCTGTTTTCTATCTCAGATCGCGCTCAACGAAGTTATTATAGTTTTGTTAAGTATTATGTTCTTTCACTGAAAAAAATATAATATTTTAGAGAATTTGGTAGTATTGATGACTTTATATAATTCATGGAATGCTAAGTAAAAATTATAATTTTCGTTACGTAGTTGTTACATTGTGTAAAGTATTTTTGTTATATAATTGTTGCACTGTGTAAAGTATTTGTTTAAGTCTTAAGGTTCGCTCACTATTTGATAACTTTTAAGTAAAAATATTAAATTCGAAAAATGATTTAAAATAAAAAATTAAATCTGTTTAAAGAAAGGTCGAACCTTGGCTCTCACTTTTAAGACTTGAGTTTGACCTGACTCGACTTATTTTATAATTATATAATATATATTAATTTTATATTTTTATATATTAGGTAATTTTATTAATATAAAAAATACATATATGTGATATTATAGTGTGAATAGTAAAAAATATGTTATTTAAAATTTGAAATTTAATAAAAAAATAATATTAAATTATTAAAGATAAATTAATTAAAAAATAAAAAAATAAATAAGAAAAAAATAATATGAATGGGTCTAAAATGGCTTCGATTATTCATTTATACTAAATAAACTTGGATAAAATTTAAGTCCTATATTTTTTTGTGAGCTGAGCTTAAATTAGATACACTTTGTTTTTATGAAATCCAAATCTATATTTTAAGAAATTCAAGTGTGAACTCTAGTAATTAGGGTGAAATTAGTAAAAATTAAATATTTATATAATATAAAATAATTAAAATAATTAAAAGAACCATTAAAATAATTGAGAATATACTTTTTTTAAAAGAGTGACAAAAGATTGAGTGGATTAATAAATAGATATAATTATATTTTTTTAAAAAACAATTATTAATATAATTTTGTAAGCATATATTATTTGTTTTATTATTTAATTTTTATTAATTTCTTTAATTGAATTAATACCACTTGACTCATGATATCAGACTCAATGATAAATATTATTAATGAGCCAATATTCAAGGCATTATAGGTCATTATTCGAGGTGTTATTGAGATCATTTGAGCAATCACGAATTAGTCATCCACCATTCCTAGCTAAAATGGGGTGTTTGGAAAGCCAAAGATATGAAAAATCTATATTTTTGCATGCATGTATTAATACATAGCTTATGCGAGAGGCCTCTACGTCGCCAAGATTCAAAGTTCCATTGTTTGTATCGGCACAAAAAAGGAATGTATTGATATATGAGCTAATTATATCGATACCGGGTTATGCCATATGTAAAATTTGATTTTTTGGCCAAAATATATTAATACACAAGTGATTGTATGCGTAAATCTTGCTTTGTATTGATACAATCTTCATTGTATCAATACATTTTAGTATCTTACCCAGATTTATTGATACAATATGTAATGTATCGATATGTTTTGGGTATTTTTCCTAGTTCGTGGCATTTGTCATCCTTTGGCCCTGTTACATTAAAACAAAAATATAGTCATAACTTTGGCTCCAAAAATCATTCAATATCAAACATAACTTTCAAAAAATAGTATGGACTTCATTATTAGACTTTAAACATTGGGTTATAACATTTTTGAATGGTCTATCAAATTTTTTATAAAGGCATTTCATGCTATAACTTAGATTGATGAAAGGCAAGCTTGACCTTTCTCACTGTATTAGATCATGCATGGTTTGTTACTGCTGCCAAAGCTATACTGCAACCTATCAAATATTGAAAGGTTGGTCCATGGTACAATGACTCACCATATAGTACACTTTAAAGGTTTTAAATGCTCTCCCCTTAGTAAGTTTTGATGGCTAAGAATTAGTGTCATATAGGATTCATGATGTGCTCAGCAGGAAAAAACTTTTGACACACATTTACATCAGCTATCACATTAGAAAACTTCATTCCTATAGTTCCTCCTCAATCCTTCCAAAAATCCTCCTAAAACCCTTTATAACCATCACCTCTCTTAAAAAAAAAACACTCGTTCATTGATGTAATAACCTTCAAGCTCACTTAATCATCTTTTCTTGCTAAATAACAAAAAGGGAAGGTGAGCAAGTGAGCTATAAGTTAAAAACCTCTTTTGCTTAACAAGGTTCTTAAAGTTTTTGAGGTATATTCCTTATCCTTTCTACCTCTATCTACTTGTTTTTGCATTTCCATGATTTTAGTGAGCTTTAACATGCTGACCATGATGTTGTTTTAGGATCTTCATGCATATTGTCGCCTTGGATGTGGTAGACTTAGGATTTTTCATGTTTCATTGACTCTTCCATCATGTTTCCTCATTCTTATATGCTTGGTTCATTTTAAAAATGTGTTTTGATGTTATCATGAAATTCCAGCAAGTTGTTCTTCTTTGTTTAAGTATGTTTATATCATATCCATGGCATATTTCTTGACGTCATCCATTAAGCTAACATACTCATACATTTTCATGCCTATGTTCATATGTTGTCATCATTTTCCATGTCTAAATGTCTTCTTTGCTTACTTGAATGTGTTTCTCATGTTTATTGTCATGAATGTCATGTTTAGCTCATTATATGCTTGTTTTTTGCTTATCCAAAATCTATTTTTCCTAAGACCCTCACGTTAAGCCTATGTTAACCTCAATAAATGAGGATTAACATGAGCTTAAAAGTTTATATTTATTGGTCTTCCAATCTTGGACAAGCATCAAGCTTTCCATGTTTGGATTTAAGGTTTTCTTGAGGTTAAATATTTTGGCTTCCAAAATAAAATAGCCTTTTTTACTTGTTTTAAAGTGTTTATGCCTTTATCTCGAGTTTAATACCCTTATTTATGATGTGGTCAACGAGTTGTTTCATTATCCCAAACTACTTCGGGATGTGTAAATGAGCTCGTGAATCCCATGTCAACCATTCCTTTTTGTCATAGATGTTCGGATGTCCATGGCTCGAGTTTAGTCTTAAGATACCCGAACAAAACTAAAAAAAAACTCTCTTTTTTTGCCTTGACAACACTATAATCATAACTTGAAAACATTTTCAGACCCTAAACTATTTTCATGAATTTTATGATATTTTCCCCTAAAAAGGAATCAAATTACTTTTTTAAAGTATCTTGTTTGCCTTTAAATCATTCTTGATGAGAGAATTATGATTTTTTAAATTAAGGTTGTTTTGGAACCCTTGGAATCAACAATTTACATACTGTTTAGGCCATTTCAGGCCATTAAATGAATTTTCTAAATTTTAAAATATTTTTTCTAAAATTTTTGTGAAATTTTTTTTTGAAAATGTATCTTTTATGATTAAATAATTTCGTATGAGTCGAGAATAATTTTTCAAAGTTTGCTATGGCTTTTCTCCTACATATTCTGTAGCATCGCATTAGACATAACTTCAAAAAATATTTCCAATCAGAAAGCAATTTTTTAGGATTGTTGGATATTTTTGTATTAGTACTTGTTGTATTTCTTTCTAATGGTCGCCGTTTACCCCCTGAAACCTCTGAATTTGCCCAGAATAAAATAAAAAAGGGTGCTAGTGTGATGTTGTCCCCTATTTTTGGACTTAGAAAAAATGGACTAATTTCCCTAAACCACTTTTTTGATATGTTTGAATATCTTAGAATCATCTAATTATTTCCTCATGAAGTTGAGTGTTAATAAACGGGTCCCACAAGGCTCAGATGAAGCCAAACAAAAAAAAGTAATTTTATCTTTGATTTGAATTATCGATTTTAATTTTAAATTACCTATTTTTATAAGAAAATTATATTCCATCTATTTTTCAAAATTTTTAAAATTTTTATCTTTGGGGTTACTCTAATTATGTTTTCCAAAGGGATGCATGAACCTAGTTTTTTAAAAACTCCATCCGTAAGTTTTTTATCTTTGAAGATACTCCAAGCCAGCTTTTCAAGGTGATACTGCAACCTTGCTTTCCAAACTTCAAAAAAAAAATTCTAAATTTTTTTTCTCTCAAACTTCCCCAGGCTTTTTTAATTAAAACCTTCTTTTTCTACGCTTCAAAAGACTACCTAGTCCAAATGCATCTCAAAATTGTCATTCAAGTTTTTCCTCAATAATCAAATATAATTACGAGATACATTCCATCCATCTCTTTTTATTATGATTTTATGTGGTTATTTTTATGCAATGTTATTATATTCATTTTCGTCTCATTAATATGTTTCCGTTTATGGTGTCCATTATGCATTCATATTTTCAAATCATTTTTGAAAATTATAAGACAACATTCCGCATTGGTGTCTCTCTAGTACTTGACGTAGAATATCCGATTTCCAAAATTACATTTGAAGATCATTTTCATAAAAAATCTGTATGTTCCTCACATCTCCAAGGCATAAGCGTGATTTAATTTTTTTTTCAAAACCCGAATTTACAAACTTTCACATAAAATTCATGCATTAAAAGGATATTTATCAAAATAATAACAAGTTAAAACCGAAGAAACTAAAACCAACATAAGACAAGGCTAGAGAGTACTAATTTCGAGCATCGTGATGGTGCTAATCATTCTCTACGCATAACCAACTCTCAAACCTAATTGACAAATTTTTGGACTTCGTAGAACTTTAAATTAATGTTTTGAGTTTCGTGTTTCATAATATCATTTCTAATAGGCATCTAATTATGCCTAGCCCAATATGATTCGTGGTGGCCACTTTATGGTGGCTATCCAAGACTGGTTGAATGAGCGATTTGCTTGACGGTCTTTCATTTTGCTATCAACTTATCACGACTGATTCAAATCCCAATCAAGTGATAACCCAAAGACAATTCTTGACATTCCTTTTAACTCGCACATGTCACCATCCAAACAATTCGGTCGGGTGTTGCGCCTAAGTAAGGGCATGTCGCAAAAATCCATAATTAGATTTTGCACACAACGTGAGTAGAAAATAAAAATGGGTAAAAAAAACGCATATACGTCTTTTAAATTGCATAACTGCAAATTTTAAAATAAGTCAAGTAAAAATACCTGATTTTTTATATTAATTAACATTTATACCTTTTATTTTATATGATTACTAAAATTTAATTAAATTTTTTTCTTAATTTTTTAATTAAGTTAATAGCATATAATACGTAGCACTAAACTTAATCAAATATATTATTAATAGTAATATCTATAATACGAAACATTGCACACCAATGATGTGGATGAATAAAAAAATAAATTGAAAAAAATTATATTTTAAAATTAGTAATCTAATGACATAAGTACAAGTAATGTGTGTGTGTGTTTTTTTTATTAGAGAGTTTTATTTGTAACGTAGAAGTACTTTTTTTAAAAAATAGTATAATAACCTTTAATTGTATTGTATACACTAACTCAGATTGCCCTCTTAAATTTAGTACAAATATACTCACGAAAACCAACGTGAAAAATGTTTAAA
>JBBYHO010000006.1:9478912-9503424 GCA_038382025.1 Adansonia gregorii
TATTATTATTATTATTATTATATGATTTAGCTATTTAATTAGATTAACGGTCAAACAAATAGGTTATATGGTGGGGGATTTCAACTACTCATCATTATATACATTTAATATTATTTAACAATGACATAGTTTTGTTGGTGTATAAATAACCATTTAACATTATTCTTTTCTTTTCTTTTTTTTTTTGTCTTTTGTGATTAGCAAATAGTCATGTTAGCGTTTTGTCTTCAAGAAAGAAATACGATTTTTCTTTTAATTTCTAAAATTCCTTAATTAAGAAATCTTTCTTTTGTTATTCTTTTAGATTTTAAAGAGCTTTCTATTTTTAATTTGGTTTTTTTTTGTTATATAATTGTTTATGTCTATAGCTAATGTATTATTTGTTAAACAACATACGAAATAAATATACTTTTCTTTTAATTAAATTGTTTCTATTCAATGTCTTTTATTCATATTTTTAACGGTTTACATGCTTATCATGTCTATATTTGGCTATTCTAACATTTGCAACACATTAGGCTATTAACCAATTTAAGATGTGATTAATTAAACAGAGAATGAGATGTTTTAGGATCATGAATAAAGGTAAACATAATGCAAAAGACTTTTGGATTCTTAAAACTAGACCTGTTAATTAGGCAGGTCAGATTAATTTAGGTTGTATTATTTCAAGTTTTAAAATATTTTGGTTTGGATTACTTTAATTTTAGGTCATTTCAATTATGGATTTTTTCGAGTTCAAGTCATTCTAGATTCGAATCATTTTGAGTTCGAGTCAATTGGGTTTAACAATTGGATTAGTCAGTTTTCACCAATTACATTTAATACTTGGGTTTATCAGGTTTAGTCATTTTAGGTTTGGGCTATTTCGGGTTAATTATTAAGGTAAATTCAAGTTTGGGTTATTTCAAATTCTGATCACTTTGGGTTCGGGTTGATCGGTTGTTAATTTTTTGTGATCAAATCAGGTTGGGTCGGGTTTAAGCTCGGGTTTAGGTGAGTTATTCAGGTTTTTCGAGTTCATGTGAGAATTGATAAGTCTACTTAGAATGAATCTGTATACTAAATATTAAAGTAACCTCGAAAGGCTACATTGGGAGATTGTCACATGGCAACCCTATTTTCTTTTTTTAATTTTTGATATTGTATGCATTTTTATGTCGTATATTAATGTCGTATTCATATTATTTTTATTATAATTAAATTCAAAATTTTTGTATATTCATATAAATTTTGACATATTTGAAATTTGTTTTATGTAGTTTCTTACACGTTTATGCATTCATGTTTATTTATGTATTTTGTGTTATGCCATATTTTAATTATTTTTTCATGTTGTATTCAAAATTATCAAATCTAACTGGCACCATTTAATAACTCTTCATTCTATGTCACGTGTCATCGTGTTTATGTAATTTTTCATATCATAATCGTATTCAAAGTTTATATAAATTTAATAATTTGTTTTATGTAGCTTTTGACATGTTTTTCTATTTGTGATGTGTTCATATTATATTTTGTGTTGTATCATATAATCATATTATGTTCAAAACTGTTAAGTTTAGTTAACAGTATGTCAACAACTTTCATTTTATTTCACATCATTGTTTTCATATTAATTTTTATATCAAAATCATATTAAATATATTATGTAAATTTTGACATATTGATAATTCATTTTATATAAATTTTTATATGAATATCTATTCATATTGTATTATATAATTATATTTATATTATAATATATTAATAAATAAAAATATTTTTAAAAAATATTTATAAAAAATTTACTCTTTCAGCAATATACAAATAAATTTTTAATATATTATTACATTCTTTAATATTACATTTTATAAAATATTAAAACATCTAGAGCAAAAGCTGATTTAACATGCTAATAATATTTAATAGAATTTTTAATTGATTGAAACTCAAAAAACTTGGTCAACCCATTTGAACGCAAACTCGATACAGCTAGATTTGACTAGAAAAAGTCAATAACTCAAACCCGAAATGAGTCAAGTACAAAATGATCTGAATTCAGAATGACTCAAACCCAAAATGACTCGAATAATACAAAATGATTTGAACAATTAATTTGAAACGACCTCAACTTAAATTAAATATAAGTTTCTTCTAAAAACATTAAGTTAATAAAAATAATACTTAAATTATTAATTTATTTTAATTTCATAACTTGTAATTGATATTTCAAATCGTAATAAAGTATACAAATATTATTTTGTATGTATAAATTAATCATATATATTCCTATTTTTGTTACATAAAATGCTTTAATTATATATATGCAGGCAGCTCATAAAATTTATAAGTATACTCTTATGATAATTATTTAACAAGAGATTAATTTACAATTTTGAATTGTTGTTGTAATTTTAAAATATATTATATTAATTGAAATATAATTGATTTTTTATAAGTATAAATAGCGTTAAGAATTTATCAGATTTTTTCCAATTTTAAAATGTTTTAATATATATATGTAAACTCTTTAATTCTTTATTTAAATAATTTTTCATTTATCATAGTATAAAAATTTGTTAAATGATAATATAGTAAAACTAATACTTGAATATGCAAAAATCAAAACACTAGGACTAATTCTTCTATTTTTCTTTTGAAACTTATTTTCATTATAGCCTACCGAAGCCGTTGGAATATTTTAACCTATAAATATATAATTTACAAAACTAAAGAACTATTTAAACATACAAAACGTTTTAGATACAAGTTAAAATCCTTCTAATTCCCCTGTAAAAATTTTCGGATCAAAAACTGGAAAAGTAAATAAGCACAGCTATGAATTTTTACATTATAATTATGTTTTCTTGGTTCTTTTTCTTTTCTTTTTTTTAAAATTTAATACAAAAGTACATCATTGTCTATACATAAATACACTGCTGTCTCTCTTAAACTATACAATAGATTACATTGTTTTACAATTGCATAGCTTCCTCTATCCCGAATCCTATTCCAAAAATGAATCTTATCTAACTTGTGAGTAGCTACAAAGAAACATTTGGTGGGGGCGTTCCTAAGCAAGGGCAGTTAAATATGTTGCCTCAATTACCATATCCCTAGATCAAATGATGGAGAACTATGAAGCCCACCATTCTGTAGGTTTGATTGAGCAATTACCTCTTGCTTCTCCAATGATGACTCTGACTTGTTTTTGAGAAGCAACGTAGCTTGTGCCTCCACGGCATCAAGATCAAGACTTGCATAAAATTGATCATCATCACCATCATCATCAAACTCGTTCTTATTTGCAGCGATTTTGTCCACTTGATGCTGCTGAGAAGCCTTACTTGATTCTTCACCTCCAACCTCAGATTGGAATGAGAATTCTTGGTCCAAGTTAATTGCAGGAATCGATTCCAATTGGAAGAAACTCAACTTTCGCTTCCTACTTTGCATATTCTCATTTTCTAGAGCAAAATCATTAGATCTGGAAGGCATGGCCTCTGAGGAGATCCTCTCTTCTATTTGAAACGACCCCACATTGCTCCTTGCAGGCAGATTTATGCGCTCAGGTTGAAGTGCCTGGAGAGAATCAAATGTCCTGCTCGGGGAACACCCACTTCCATTATCTTTGCTTCTGGAAGCTACACTGTCAGGACTAAAAGCAGAAGCTGGCTGCCTTACCGCTGGTGATTGGCTCAGCAAAGAACGCCTGCAATAAAAGTGCAATTGGTCATTAAGGCTGCAACTTCACAAAAAGCCAAACACTCAATCTAAGAGATGGAAACAGACGAATCACCATTTTACAACGGTTTGAAATTTATGGGTAGATTCATAATTATCTTACAAAGTGAAGATACAACGTTGATTCATGGCCAGGAAATTGGATAACCATGTGGAATAAGAAACGATATAATATTTGCTGAAAGAGAAAATAATAATGTTAAAACATAGTGTCATTCTTTATAAGAGGCGTAGTGGCTTACTTTATACATCTCTTTAGATCTAATGCCCACTTTATCATATCTTTGGTTCAAATAGCTAATAAATTTCTCAACAAAATGTATAAAATAAGCAGATTTTAGGCCTCATCTAACTGTTCCAGCATGAAAATATTTAACGCACTAAATATTTATATATACTGATTTTTAATGGTCAATGCTGGCAACCTCATCAGAAGTTGTAGATAATGGCAAAACAATGAGAAGGAAACGGTCAGCAACCTGTAAATTGCCATCATGTCAACTCTACCAGATTCAGCCTGGGTATTGCCCGCAGTAGGATCTACCCTGTCATCTATGAAACTATCATCATACAATTCATTGTCATCATCTTCTTCACTAGAAATTTCAGCTTCTGTAGACACCCTGAGCAAAAGATTAATAAACATATGAAATATTAATTAACCAGCCATAATGGAAGAAATATTATTTGCACACTCAGATAGCTTTTAATATGGAAATTTAATATCCAATTTTTATCCCTTGGATATATATATATATATATATATGAGAATTTCATTGTTTGGTTATTCATTGTTGTGAACTAATGTATCGAAGCTTTTCCTCTAATGTGCTAAAATTTAGCAGCTGTTCCTTTTTTATTCTAGAATATAACAAATAGTGGAGCAAGGCACTTACTCAGCTTCCTCATCAATGAACGTTCTGACATCATGCTCTGACTTTCTTTTACCTGAAAACATGTAATCGGCCCTATCAATACATTCTGCAAGCTGATAAAGCTCGAACAATAAGCAAGTTTCAAATCCAGCAAAGCATAAGAGATAACTACTCAATCCGTGGAAATGCGGAAGTCAAGCTGAGAAAAAGCTCCAATAAAAATTAAGTTCCAAATCCAGCAAAGCATAAGAGATAACTACTCACTCCGTGGAAATGCGGATGTCAAGCTGAAAAATTCCTGCACTAGAAATAACATAAAATGCGTATATTACATAGATTACCTCTGCCAGGCTTTGTTTGAATAGGACTCGCACCAGAAAAAGATTTGGCAGGGTTTGCTACCGAGACGAATGAATTTTCCTTCATGCTTTTTGAGCTCCTACATTTTCCAAAATCCTTGACTTTACGCAACCTTTTTAACATCCTTGCATTCTCAACTGTCTCCACTTTCTCTGCAGAACTAAAGTGCCAACTTTTACTATCACTATTGTTCGTAATGTGTGCTGAGGGAGTTTTGGTTTCCACCAGAGGAGCAGGGCTACATCTTGCGCTAGAAACAGAGTTCATCTTCACTAAAGGCGTCATGTCATCTTTCATATCCAAGGCTTTTCTTCCACAGGGGCTATTTTCCATATCGCCCCTTCCATTTTCCACTGGACTTGAAGATCTCAAAAACTGTTCAGCGCACAATTTAGGAGGTGATGCCAGGTCTGGAATTAAGGAATCGTTTCTTATTTTCCGCTTCAAAAGTCCTGCAAAAATCCATATTTATCAAGCTAGAATTAGTTACTGGCTCAACAAACTTAAGAACATATTGAACTGTAAGGACAAATACTGACCACTTTCAGATACAGGAGACTCTGGAACAATGCCTATTTTGATCAAATTAGTTAGACGGGGACTAAGTTCAGTATCTCTGAGATCACTGCAATGTTCACCTGCCAGCAGTGATGGTGCCGTGATTTCCTCGGTATCAGGTGTTTCACAAGTACCCCCTGGAGTCTCAGGAATATTTTCTACTCTATCAAGTATTTTCTCTTTATTGGTAACAGTTTCACAAAATCCAAGTGCTGACACAGTATCAACTATTATGCTTGTTGCCTGATAAGCTGTTGTGTATGGAACAATTTCAGTTTGCCTTATTCTTTCTGAAGTCTTCGGATGGTTAGTATCGTGCTTCAAAGAACTTTGCAACTCCCTCGTACTTAGACTTACATAATTCGAACGCACTAAATCTTCGGAATAAAGTGAAGGAACAGATATAATTAGGACCTTTCCAAGAGCATCGACAGATACAAAATCAGAACCAAATATGTAGGAATGTGCTTGGGGACTTCTGAATCCAGAATCAAAGCTGCTATGCTTCTCCTTAGTTCTTAAAGTCCTCATAGGTGATTCTGCAGAATTCGATACTCCTAACTGAGCATTGGTAGCTGGAGAATCATTAAAAACTAGCATATCTGCAACAATTGTGTGTAAGAATTTAGCTGATGAAATTATTGATATAGTTTTGCTTTCAAAAAAAATAGATATGAATAGCCAAGCGCCAACATGTAAGGAAAAAGAAAAGGTTTCCAGATATTGAATGCCAGAAGTTATGTAGATTGAGATGTAATTAGTTTCAAACATATTTTAATAACATCTTGACTTTTTAAGCATTGAATCAAATACGAAGAAGAAACAGAATGAAAAAGATGAAGATTATTTGCATTATATTGAAAGATCTTAACAGCTTATCATTATACCACCAGGTTTAAGACTTAAAAAATCTACTTCAAGTTTATGGCTGATAAGAGTTACAAAATATATGCTGTGAGATAAGGAAATGTATACAATTGCTCAATCTTGATTCATAATTTATGGCCTGTAAGTGAAGATTTTTTTTCATTGTAAGTAAGAAAGCCTATTTATTTAAAGAAAAATCAGATATCTCAGATTTTACATTAATATTTTGTTGTCATATTTGTACCCATAATGTATGCTAACGTTTTTTTTTATTTGGGGGGGGGGGGTCATTAACTAAGAGAAAAAAAAAGCAAGGGAATTGAATCTATGCCCGAGTTTCATCACTGAATTTAAGCAAGTTTCTCCTTCTCGAACTGAGAAAAGAAAAAAAGAAAAAAAGAGCAACTAAAGAATACGTCCTACCTCAAACGAGGTTTCCAGTAAAACATATAAACATTTTAATCTAAAGATACTCAAACTTAGCTGACATAGGCCTTCTAGTAGACAAATTTGTCAAGAAAGCCTTTCAAGCTGCTAAAGACAATATTACCTTTGCTACAACTGTCATGCTGCTCAACAATGCCAACTCCAAAGCAATCACCTGAAGAGACTTCATCCTGAATTCATTAGATAAGAAAATAAGCAATATTGAAGTAATTTTGAAAGGAAACTGGTATAGAACAAACTTCAAGTGGGAACCTCAACAAATGAATTCCCAATGCCCCCAGGAAAGGTTAAGTCTTGCAAATATTGCATGGAATCAATCAGCATCTCTGTTCTACAAGAATGCATTACTGTACATACTTTGGAGGGAAATACTTGGAAGTTAGGGAAGGCAATAAGTGAAGGTCTCCAATTGCTCTCACTGGTAGGATGGAAATACTTGGCAATTAAATCAGTCTCTTCAACCGTTAGTTTTTCCCTAAAAGAAGGCATCTCAATAGCATGATCATCTTTCAATTTTTTTCCACGAGGAACAAACTGTTCAATCGAAAGCTCAACAAATTGGACTTCTGGTTTGAAAATGTGTGGAATCTAGAAATAAAAGATAAAAGAATAGATGGGTCAAAAGGTAGCAGTTGGAGGAACAAGAAAACATGACCAACAGACTTTAGATAGATCTCACCATTCTTGGACTGGAATGGAAATTGAAGCTATTCATTCCACCATGTTGCATGAGTTTATTTATAGACCTGCTGTTGGCTTGCTTTCTCATGTAACCCTTTAATTCTGACCCTTGACAAGCTAGAACTAGTATGACTTGTAAGGAAGCCCTTTAAACATAAACATTAACATTTTTCTGCAGGAGGAGGGGGTGGGGGAATATTTTGGAAGGTAGAAAAACAAAAATGCACCATGAAAACAACAAAAGGATATCAACTCGTCCATCATGCTTTCTTCCGGTTCTCCCCATCCGCTGAATCATCCTCAAAGGTGAAATATTAGCATCAAAACATATTACAAGATCAACTTCCATGATATCTAGGCCTTCTTCACCAATTGATGTGGCAACAATAACATTGTAGCCACCAGCTCGAAATTTCTGTCATTACCATAACAAGCCAATTACTGGAAATGAGGAAGTCACCCCCCCCCCCCAAAAAAACAAAATTAACATAATTACATCTAAAACTGCCTGTTGAACTTTTTGAGACTGCCCTTTCAATGCTTTTCCTGTCAGAGACTATGATTAACATATAGTTCAATTTTAGGCATCCAAAGTAAAACCAATTAGCAATAGGCAGAGAGGATACCTCAACATAAGGCTCCAATAAACCTCACAGTTAACCAATCTAAGATAACACCAGTTTATACTCCCTTTTACATGTAGACCCAAAACAAAAGACCAGGACAAACAGAAGGCCAATGGCGTAGACAACAAATACCAAATAAAAAGCCAGGTAACAAATAACCTGGGCCATAATAACCAAAATAAAGCATCCAACTTAAAACAATTTGCAGCATGTGCAGGGACATGACCTGAATATTAGGTTGCAACAAACTTAAATAATACATTTAACACTGATTCAACCATTAGATTAAAAAATTTAGCATCTTGTGCTAGATGCTTCAAATGATTCTAGGAAAGTAAAATTTATAACAATAGTGTTTCTTAGCGGATGAAGCATACTGAATTTGAAAAGGTAGCAAAACAGCAAACCTGAGCTTTGACCAATAAACTCCGTTGCTTTGACTAAATGTCCAATACTTGCTAATGCATTCATTATGTCCCTGAATGCAAGTTTAGTTGTACCAAGGGATGGTAAGATACTATACAATGAAGTGTCACATACAAGAAGAATATGGAAATTCTTTTCCACCTGACACTTCCTCTAAAATTTGAGAAGATAATCACCCTGGAGTTTTGTGGATCCTTTGTTTCTGCAATATATATAGAAATACATATGAAATCATTAACAAAACAACAACAACAACAACAACGCAGAGAGAGAGAGAGAGAGAGAACTTAAATTGTATAACAGGTATGTGATTAAAGCTCCAAATATTGGTGCTAAATATCGGAAAGCCTCTTAAGAAACTTCTTATGCATCAAATATTGGTGCTAAATGCCATACACATTACAAAAGAGAAATTCCCTACAACAACCAAAATTAAAAAACCCTAACCATGATGGTACAAGTTATTTAAATGGCTGAACTGTTGAGTATACATTTCTCCAGTCTGGATATCATAACAGAGGTCAGTATCTAATGGCCAAGCTATATAGAGCAACTTGAAGAAGAATCCAACCATATGGATCACGAGCCTCAATATACTAATTTTCCTGTGCTACATCATGACAAGTTGATGCAGTAATTGGTAGCAGGACTGATAACCAAGGACTTCCCAAACCATGTGCTTAATAATTTTATCATATTAAAGCTTGAAAAACTCCATAACTCAATACAATATCTAACCATCAAAATCACATCATTAATGATAAATAAAACGGCAAGGCCTATAGTTGCTCGCTGCACACATGGCAGAAGAGAACTTTGGTTTTCCCATATTTGTAACTTCAGTATTACCAATTCAGAATCATAGTTTCTACACATTCTACATCATAGTCTGCCCATCAGCTTCCAATCAAGAATCCACATCTTTGTAGGTTTTGTACTAGTATTGATCAACAAAATTGCGAGTATTTTGGTTTATGGAGGCATGGATGCCTAGCAGTATTATTTGCTCCTCTTCTTTGACCAGTGGTCTTTCTATATTGTTCCTGTATAACTGTTTGTAGCAAAAGGATAGCACTCAAAAACATTTTTTTCTAGTTTTCCTGGTGGACAAAAAATTCTGGCAAACTTCCCCATATACTGCAGCCCTCTTTTTAGCTCTGATCTAGTTCAATCAAACCCTAATTACCATCTTCCTTGTCCAACTGGAGCCACATGCCAAAAATCCCCTCTTCTTAGCCTAGACCACAATAAGCCCTAAGTATGCAGACTTCCCACAATTGACCTACCTCAACTTTTTTTTATTCTCCTATAATGCTCATTCCCCAGTTCCAGAGCAGAGATAACAAAACTTAAAACATTTTATGTACCATCAAGAAAGTATCAAAGTGAAGCTTAAATACAAATAACTAATTTGACAAGTATAAATAATCTTTCAAGTCTTAAATGAAGGAAATTTATTTTTTTTCCTTAAATAAAAAGTCAAAACAAACTACAGTTTGTTTTGCAAAGCTTCATTTTCTCTTAGGCAGTAGCACAAATCTATAGAATAAAAAGATTCCAACATATCAGTTATTTCAAAATTAAAGTTTCTAGCATCCCTAAGAAATATAGTAGTCTCAGTCGCAGCAAGATTCAGGAGGAGAGGCAAATCAAAACCACCACATGCAGGATAATAATTTAAATAGCAGATGACATACGGAAATGGTTAATCAGTACTTCTAACATTTTCAACAATTTTGGACTTGGTGCACCATGAGACAAACTCCGCTGCATTAAAAGCTTTGCTTTCATTATATCTTCATTCTTACTCATCAATCTTGAAAAATGCCTGCAACAATCAATTCTGAATATCTTAATACAATGTCGAAAGATGTCCAGATCAATATACCAAAACATGGACATAAACATAGATTCAATCACATATAACATGCGAGCATCTGTGTAGTTCAACTCCAATAACAATTAGCAGAACCCTGTAACAAATTACCACTATATTGTTGCTATCTAACATTGGCTAATAATGCTTCTGGCTTTTCAGTTTAAAGGAATAAATTAAAGAGAATATTAAAAGATAAATCTCAAAATACTGTAACTGATATCAGCATCAAATCCTATTTATGTGTAGTTATTTGAAAAAGCTTAGCAACATAACCTCTGATCAGAAAGCAATTTTTGGTTCACAAAGAAAAGATGACACTTGTTTGGTACTGAATTGTATTTTTTTTTCGACTTCCAACGGCATTTTATGAAAGCAAACATAGTAGAAAGAGTTCAAGATTGGTTCTCTAATGAGAAAAAATGAGGCTAATGCTTCACATTGCTGAAATTAGAGTGATTAAACGCATACCCTTGTCGCAATTTTTCCTCCAGCATCTCATATGCAGGTCTTATTCCATGGCTTGTTAGTAGCTTACGAATGTGGTAAAGCGTAATAAGAACTGCAAAATATGCTTCAACTTCTCCATGCTTAACATGTGGAAGATCTAGGGGAGGTGCTTGACGAAATTTATCCCTTGAATTAAGTAAATCAACTGGGCTTAGCTGTCAAATGGAAATATAAAGTGCAAGTAAGAATAACAAGAAAATCCCACTACAGTAGAAGGAAATCAGATTGATATCCATATAAGTTTTCAAGCTTATAAATCTAAACTAAGAGGATTCAAAAATCAACCTCATCGTTACCATTCCTTCTGAGAATTAACAAAATAAAAAATACAGACAAGGATGTTCCAAATTCTGACAAAAACAGAAATTGCAGAAAGTTCACAGAAATTATATCTGAGCAATGCGATAAAAAGAAGCCAACCATATTCTTTGCAATAGTCAAATACTCAAAAGATATTTCCAGCTCTGAGAACCTCAGCTGTCATCAGCATTTAGCATCAGTTATTTTCTCTTGCTTCTTGTCCCAAATTGTTTTAAAAAATGTTGCTTCAAAAAGTGAATATTGAACTTTTTATCATGCATTAAATTTTCATAGCATGGCAATTTGTAGCCCCTTTCCATTTAGCACCAAGGTGAAAGTTTCTTAAGTTCTAACAAGGGCACCCATGACATGACAAGACTTAGAGAATAAGCTAAAATGCAGTGAAGAAAAATTTTCTAATAGAACCAAGAATTAAAGCAAATACGGAACCATACAGTCTGATAGTCCCTGTTCTGAATAAGTCCAATTGCATGAAGCCTGGCCACATAAGGACGAATTACTTCCAACAACTGATTATTTACCTCAGCTGCATCTTGCCCCAGTGGAACCTAGAAATATTGCAAGGAATATGTTACTTATATTAGGAACAAGAAACAACAAAATTTAAAAGAGACAAACTTTCAGATACCTCAATCAGTTCTATCTTTCTGTTGTTCACATATGGGCTAACATCATGGTCACTTTCATTGCGATATTCAAGTGTTGATATACATAAGTTGTCAATTATTTGCTGGACAGTGGGCTGCTTCGCTGAATAATGGCAATTATTGTAAGCATTTAAGGTTATGTGAAATTGAAACAGAAGAAGACGACAATTGTAACTTACATCCTGGTGTTGCTGTCAAAGCTAATATTCTTAGCTGCACTGGCTTGGCCATTAACTAAAAATTTAAAGTATCACTAGCATCTTTAGTACCTTGCTGCTCCATAAATGTTGCCACCAAAAGCACACTAAAATCGAAGGAATGCAGTTTAAAAGTCTAGAAAAGAAAGAGGAACCAACCTCACGAACCGCCACACAATAAGAATAATTTCCCAATGCTCGATGAGCCTCATCAATCACCAAACACACTAAGTACTTTGCCAAACATGTGCCTGCACCAAGTTACTTGATGAGCAAAATCCAGCAAAAGAAGATATCAGGACATTAAGTAGAATGGTAGAGGCCAGAAACTCATAAGTCATAAGGTCACAATTATTCGCTACCCATCCTAACATGCTATGAAATTACTTCAAAGAATCACCAGATTGAATATCCTTCTCCAGAACTTGTGGAGTAACAAAAAAGACACGTTTAGTCTTCCAAAAGCTTGCTCTTTTTGTCGGACATACCTGCCCTGTCATATCAATTGTCCATTCCTGCAATCAGTTTGATCTAAATCTTTTCAAAATATGTCAATAATTGTGAAACTGCACAACAAAAACCTAAAGATGACAAATTTGTTGCATTGAGATTGGGGGAAAAGAAACAATATCATACTTGTGGAATTCCAACAATATTATGACATGCTTCTATTTGCTGCATGACAAGCGGTCTAGAAGGGGCAGCAAATACTATCTTCCCTGTCAAGGAAAAAAATATAGCAATCATAGTTTTATGGTTAATGATATTGTTTGGAACTGCACTTAAGCATCTGCAATCTAAGAACATGTCCAGTCCCATTTTGCAAAACTAATTGAATAAAAGTTAACCATCATACTGAAGACAAATAAACATCAAAGCAATAAATACTAAAATAGTAAGCAAATATTATACATCAGACCATATACAGGAACCTAGATTTCTCAGTTTACTAGTTATTAATTCTTAACTACTATGAACAAGGACATAAACCATATAGTAATATGAAGCAAATTTAAGCACATGAATTTTTACTTCTACTATGCAAAGAGCAATCAAAGAAACCAATTATTCACAATTAAGTTTCCATACAGAACAGGAGAAATTTATGAAGCAAGAAATTGAAATCTAGGATTTTTTTTCCACAAGAAATACTTCTACAGCTTTCATAAATCGGTTGCATGTAAAATCACCAACCACTTTCGCATGAAAGATGAGAAGAAGTGTCGAACCCAAAGTTCAGAAGCTCTTCCGTTCTTAATCTGAGAATCAATAAGAATGCCGAAACTTGAAGCTCAAATATCACCTAATTGAAGAACATCTTTTGATAGGTGACATATTTAAAAAGGAGAAGCACAAGTAAGAGGGTAGGAAGAGATACTGCCATATTTTCTCTTTCTAATTGATATTAAAACAGGCAACCAAAACAGTTGAGAAGGTAAGAAAGAACCTCCATGAGATGCTAGATGAAAGAACCTAGCAGCTGTATAAAAGGAAAATGGCAGGCCAAAGTTTCATGATGACTCAATGTCTATTTTAATCAAAAGCTTTGTCATTCAAATGACTAAGAATGTAATAGGCTACGAAATTTATGTAAAAGTTAAGCAAATATGTGTTCTAAGGCTGGATATTAAGGAGCACAGCAACAGCATGGGAAGCAAAGATACCATATATAATCATTAGCAATACTTAGCATATTGCCTCTCAGATTCCAGCAATACTTAGCATATTGCTTCTCAGATTCCTACACACCTACAAATGCTTAGATACCATATCTGAGAACACTACTTTCAACAGGGAAGGCTGTTACTATACTTATAAAAACATAGATATCAGCCTCAAAAATTATAAAAGCATGAATAAATTATTATGATCCTTAAGTAATAATGCTATGGTAATGCCCATCACATAAACTTTTACCATCTGGAAACCATCTGAAGTAGTTATAAATTACAACTGCAGCAATAAGAGTTTTTCCGAGGCCTGTTGGCAATGCCACCAATGTGTTTGAAAAAAGTGCTGTCCTGGTAATGGCAAATTGATAGTCACGAAGTGGGACATTAACTGCACTAGCACAAAGGAAAGAATGTGACTGAGAAATTCTTAACAGACACTTAAAAAAACAAGACACTTCAGAAATTTAACCATTTATAATTCTAAATCAAAGATATATTCGAAAAGGAAAGTAGATAAAACTTTAAAATTTGTTTTTTTTTTTCTTATTAAAATTTGTTTGTGATTAAATGATATATGCTACTATAGTTTTCCCTTAAAGCCTTCTAGGTCATCAAATAGACTGGTGGACTAGTATAACAAAAAATAAAACTTATCCCTCATGAAGAGGTAAATATCATTCATTTCAATTCGCAAATCAAACTTGGTCCTCTAAAATGAAGTTCTAGATACCTCTCAAAGGACCACCACAACTTGCAAAATTAAGAAATAATGCAATCATAAGGGGAAAAAGAAGAAATCACTATTGTTTGTAACATTATTTTAGCAATAAGCTAATTGACTTTGGTAACCACAACCCACCTATTTGACCAAGTAGAAAAAGGGGAAAAGTTAAATCTACCATGGTTTATGTTCATAAAAAGTGACTTGGGATTGATATGACTCGTAGGAGTTGCACTATGACTAAATAGCTGAACCAACACCAGAGCAAGGGAAATGCAATATATAGATGATTTGATATTGATTGCTAAAGCTTAAGTTTTGAAGTTTGGTATGCTAGTAAATCTTACATATTTCAGGATTCTTTCCCATTTCTTGTGCACACACATGTTAGCAGACACAATTACATACTGATCATCATGATCCATTAAAACTCAATCCTTTATCCTGATTATAATATACATATACTCAGTTATTTCAACACCAATATTTAATGCCTCGAATGAAACACAAGCCACTACAGCAATAATCATTATCCATTAAGACTTGATCCTTTATCCTGATTATAATGATAACTAAGATCGTCCACAAGCAAGTTAATCAAGTGCTCCACCGATCAGGACAAAAGATTGTAAAAGGCACTTCACAAATCACCAAATATCCCCCTACGCAATTTCAAGGGCACCAATATCAAACCTGTAAATGCGTTCCCGGGGGGGGGGGGGAGGGTTTGATTTTGAAGAAGTGCACTAAAACTGTTTTTTATTTATCCAAAACTATTGAAAACTAGGGGAAAAAAGAAGGTAAGCTAGCCAAATTACTTCATCGTAATGAAATAAAATCATTCATACTTTTAATATATTCTCAACAACCAATTTTTGCTAAATTACCAAAGAAATACATAAATACATATGACTATATGTGTGTGTGTGTGTGTGTGTGTGTGCGCGCGTGCGTGTGCATGTATAACCATTAGCAAAACCTGCATCAATATCCACACAAAAGAATCAATATTTGGTTGCCAAAATACCCATTTGCCCAACAGGAAAATAAAATAAAATCCAAATTTTATGAAATAAACAAGCCAAGCAATCCAAGAAACAGAAACACTAAAGAAACCATTAAAAAAATAGACACAACAACAACGACGACACGACAAAAACAACCACCTGGGTAAATCCAAGTTTTAGCTGCCTCAGTATCGATGTCAACTGATGCCAATCTCTCATCACCCTCAAAATCAACCTCAACCTTCCAGTGATTATCAGAAGGTGGCCTAGGTCCCACCTTCCCGATGAATCTGTCGAGCGTGGCTTGCCTTGAAGTGTTTTCCTTAGAAATTTGGGCAAAAGGAGCACGAGGAGGGGCAAAATGTGAAGAAGTGGAGGAAGAATGCTTCTTGTTTTCGCATGCCTTGTCGATTTCTCTAACGGCTGCATCCCAATCAAACTCCTACCATTAACAAAAACAAAAAAAATAGCCACCAATGTGAATTAAAAAGGAATTACTAATACGAATAAACGAGGTAAAGAAAGTGACAGTGGAGTTACGTCGTCTTCTTTGTCCTCGTCATGGATGATACGGATAGGAATGTTAGAGGCCATTGAATCTGCAATGAAGCTCTCGTGAAACCCTTGACCTTGAGAAATCAGAAAAGAAAGAGAGAGTGGACTCAAAGAGTTGGCTTAGGCGGGAAAACTTTGAAGGGCTATTTGGTGTCGCCCGAATTGATGTCCTGATCATGCTAGAGCCTTGGGCCGAGCCACCTGCTCGAGTATAAACAAAAAAAAAATTACAATATTATTTTATTATATTTTATTTTATTTTTAAAATTATTAATATTTTTAATACTGTTGATGTTTTTTTCTGAGGTAAAGAGGACCAGATTTGAAGAATGTAGGGGAACGTTGCTGGTGAAACTTGCTCAAAGAAAATCTAATAGTCGAAGGGATATTGAAATTCGGATTTCAAGTGCGCTTCAGTGCATAATTCAACAAATACACAGATAAAATATAGGGAAACTAAGAAGAGAGAATGCATAGAAAATGACGGTCCTAGTATTTTAAGTTTTACCTCCTACTTTTTTATATCTTGAAGCATAGAGCTCATAAAAGCAATAGTTTTATATTTCAGCTATGATAATTGTCAATCCTTAACTAGCTTATGTTTCCAGCTAGACTAGGATATTGAAAATTAATCTCAAACTCATACATATCAATATACGCATAAATAAACAAAATACAAAAAAGCAGTGAAAGAAAACATAGAAACAATTTGATTTTCGCATGATCTATAGATAAAGACTTACATACGATCGAATCAACAATTAAAATTTCAAACATCTGGAGAAATATTTACTCAAAGACTTCCTTGTGCAAACAAAAAAGCAGCATGGGTCACTTTTTTTATTTCTTTGAGGCCACAAGAAGCGCAAATATCCTTTCTTTAATGATGATCCATGCAAGAAGCATTCTAGAGGTTTAGGAATTTGCAAGTTAATCTTGTTAGGATCATAATCAAAAGGTAAATTTTCTTGGTTTCTCTTTCTTCTCAAGAAAACAATTAATAAGGTTTGAAGTAAACTAGGAAAAATGGGGAGAAACAAGATGCAACAACTGTGGGGATGCAAGAAAACACGTGGCACACATTTTGTTCTCCAATAAAAATGTACAGCACATCATAGGGATTTATCATTATCTTGGCCAACCTTAGGTGTGATTTAAGAACAAGCGTTTTAATCTTTAAGGATGGCAAGTTCCATCTTACTAATTCTTTTGCTAATATATCACATATATAAAAATAAAAGAATACTCCATATAATTAACTTAGGTTGGCCAACCATACGGGCCTGGAGTCCAAGTCTCTTTAATCATTTTTAAAGACCAATAGTGATGTGAAACTACTTTACTCTTTGTTGGGCCATTAGTTTATGTCGCTAATTATTTAATATCATTGTGCCGATTTAACTTATTTAATATGTAATCAAGAGTGGTCCAAGAAACCCCATTCTTTTTTCATGCAAGTATTCAACCATACCAAGCTTAGTAGACTTTAATTCTTAATTAAATCTTCTTGGTCAAATGAAATGTATCATACTTGTAAATCTCTAATCAATCAATGTTATTATGTAACATTATTCAGAATCAAGGCATGATTTTGAATAACCAATAATTCAAGAATCAAAAATTTGATTCTGCATAAAATTCTTTTTCAACTTGTCCCAAAGTATTTTAGTTAAGACATCATTGTTTTCACAAGACAACTACATCCTCTTTGTACTATTAAGACATCTAAATTTGGATTTTTCAAATTTAAATTGTCTCAATTTTTCTTAATTGAAGGGTTTGAGTTTGGGTTAATGGTCTAGTAAGCCTTATTTTTTTGGAGCCTCACCTGTTGTGTAATTTAAGCCCAACTTTAAACCAACATTTTCATTTGTTTAAGACATTTCTTGCCGTACAGATTTGTATCTTATTCGAATAAATCATATTTGATTTTTAGGAAAAGGTCCATCTGGTTTTTGAAATAAACTATCTGTGCATTATCCTTTGTTTGATTCTATCAACATCTTCATGAAAGAGAATTTATTGCATCTTTCCTGGTTCACTATGTTAGCGTTGGCAAATGTAGTTAATGTTAATGTGATTGAAAAGACTTGGGAGACGAACTATGAGAAAAACTATCAAGCACTTAAAAGATAGTCAATAATCGTCTTAAGGTCGTAAGTTTCAACATTAACTTAATCAATTGTTTTTTATGTTCATACACGGTAAAACAATATCTTCTCTATTTGTTATTCTAGTACTTTTTTTTTTCATTTTTTAAGTATTGTGGTATCGATATTTTTTTCGATTTCTCCTATGTTGCAATCTCGTATTTTTGTTCTGTTTGTTGCATGGGTAAACAATCTTAAGACGATAACCTTTTCTTGTTAGTGATTATCAATTCTATTTTTTCACTCAATTTAATCGATGCCGGTTTTCTTTGTATCTGTTGAAATATGTTAATTCAGCTTTGTTTTCATACTGTTTTGGAATCATAATCATTACTGCATTATTGGTTTTGTTTGATAATGTTATTGAAACTTTGCTTTCAATTTCTTTTATATATATATATATATTAGTTTCCTTATTATATTTAGCTTATATATATATATTCTTATTAATACACTATTTCTATATTTTCTTATCGGAAATAGTTTAAATATATATTGCTATTATACTATTTCTTCATGTTTATTTTTGCGGTGTGGTTTATATATATGTTATATATATTCATATGATCGTTGTTTGCTTTATACACTGATTTAGTGTCCATTTAGAGAGGTGATGTGATTGAAAACAGTGGTGGAGGTGAGATAAGTTATTGTTGTAGTTGTGAGATTAAAATCAATGATGGGATAAATTATTTAGATAAAATGCAACAATGACAGTGAAATTTAATGAAAATGACTGTTAAAAGCATTTATATATTAATATATTGATAAAATAATTTTTTATTTGTTTTAATAATATTTAAAATTTTAACATATATTATTTTATATATTCATTCAAATAATTAATTAATTTTTATAGAAGTGTGTAAATTTATTTAGAAAACAAAAAATGAAATTTTTAAATAAATTAAATTAATAAAATAAAAAATTTATATATAATTTAATTTTTTAAATAAAAAATGATATAAAAAATTAGAGGGGTGAAATATAAAAGTCTAATGGATACTACTAGACTTTTACCTTTCTAGTGGGCCACTAGAAAGGTAGTATGAATTAAAGCCAACTGCAGGCGCATCGAAATGCACCCTCAATTGGCGCCATTATGCTTACCGGCAAAATCTCCACAATTTGGTTTGGATTCAGCCGCACCTTGAATCCAAATGAAGCTTTAATAGTTTTGCTTAAGTTGGTGTAGTTGAATCCAAAATGAAGCCTTAACAGTTTTACTTAAGTTGATTGTACAATCATTTCATATCAATTTTTGTTTTTATATTTTTTAATTTATACATATATATTTTAGTCTCTGTTGTACAGTACATACATTTTTTTCTTTTTTCTTTTCCATATATGAGTTTAATATTAATGTTATATTGATTTCCATTTTTTTTAATTTGGATATCAGTTTACGTTTATGTATATAAATTAGTTTATGTATTTATGTGTATATATATATAATCTGTGTTCATTTTATCAATTTATTGATACTGGTTTTATCAGCATATTCTTTAGACATACATATTCCTATATTTTCTATATACTAACATAGTTTGTGTCTGATCTCCAATTTTTATTTATATTACCTGTATATAGTTCGACTTGTTTTTATAACAAGTTTTATAAACTATACAAAGTTGATCCCATTACTTTGAATAAAAGATGGTAAAACCTTTTACCGATAATGCGAACGTGCCTTTGGCACAATTACCTTTGCATGCCACCCATGTTAAGAGACCTGAAAATTTCAATGGAATGGACTTTAAACAGTGGCAACAAAAGATGTTTAACTTTACCACTCTAAATCTGACCCGAGTTTTGCCAAAAGAGATCCTACCATGGTGGCCTTGGTAGGTGCATGGAAACACTTAAATTTCCTATGCAAGAATTATATCCTAAACAAACTAGATAACATGTTATACAACATGTATAATCTAATCAAAACAGTTAGAAGCTATAGGAGTCCTAGATATGAAGTACAAAATCAAAGATGCTAGCATGAAAAATTCATAATTGGCTATTTTTTGGACTTCAAGGTGGTCGACTTGAAAAACTATGATTAGTCAAGTTAAAGACTTTTAGTTGATCCTCTATGAAATCGCTTCCAAAAGTATTGTTCTTAGTAAGTTATTGCCACTGGCCGCTTTGATAAAGAAATTACCAAATTCATGGAAGGATTTCAAGAACTATCTAAGCACAAAGAGAAAGGATAATCGTGCTTCAAAAAGAAGGGGTGGTACTTCGAGTATGGATACCAAAGAAAATACGGTGGAGCATTAGCATAAGACTAATAAAAGGAAACAATTCCCCAGGCAATAAGAAAATTGGCGTCGAGAAGTTCATGGGTACTTATTTCGTGTGCAAAAAGCTTGGACACCGTCCTAGAGATTATTTTCAGAGCAAGAAGAAGAAAGCTGAAGCCAACCTAGTTGATGACAATGAGATTGAGCTTGTTACTATTGTGACAAAAATGACTATGGTTGAAAACTCGAATACATTGTAGGTTGATACAATACCATTTTTCACATTTGCTCTGATAAGAAATGTTTCTCCAAGTATAAAAAAGTTGCTCATGATGAGCAATTGTTTCTGGGAAACTCTTTGTATGCAAGATATAAGACCATGAGAACAAAGTGCTTAAGATGACATCTAGGAAAAAACTAACATTAAACAATGTGGTTCGTGCCCTTGAGATTTGTAGAAATTTGGTAATCTAGTACTTTGTTGAACAAGAATGGATTTAGGTTTGTCTTCATTCAAAAAATTTGTCCTCGCTAAAAATGGTATTTTTTATGTAAAGACTATTTAGAAGATAAGCTTTTTAAGCTTAATGTAATGATTGTTGTAACGAATAACTGTGAAATAAATAAAATGAGGTCTTCTGCTTATTTGCTTAAGCCTTTTAACATATGACACGATAGATTTGGTCATGTAAATTATAAGAACTTTTAAAAAATTAAAAAATTGGATTTGCTTCCAAAAAGTTGAATTCATAAAAATTACAAGTGTGAAACTTGTAAGGAATCCAACTTTACTGAGGCTTATTTCTACTTAATAGAAAGACAAAAATGAATCTATAGATTAATTCACACTGATTTTTGTGATTTAAAGTTTGTGCAAATTAGAGGTGGTAAAAAAATATTTCATTAGTTTTATAGATGATTGAACATGATATTGTTACTCTATTTGCTAAAATGCAAAGACAAAGCTTTAGAAGCTTTAAGCTCTTTAAAATCGAGATTGAAAATCAACTAAGTAGAAATATTAAGAAACATAAGGTGTGATAGGGATGGAAAATACTATTTATTATTTAATGAATTTTGTTCAAAACATAGAGTAATCCATTAAACCACCATTCTTTATTCAATTTAACCAAAAATTACAGACCACAAGTGTTATACACTAAAAGCCATGATGAGCTATTTATTGATAAGTTCAGGATTACCTTAGAACTTATGAGAAACGCTATTTTAATAGGCAATTATATTTTAAATAGATACCCCACAAGACATTAGACAATACACCATATGAATTTTGAAAAAGTTTAAGATTGTCTTACAAATACATGAAAATGTGGGGCTGTATCCTATAAATACATGAAAATGTAGGGGTGTTTTGCTAATGTAATGATTATTTCACCTAAAAAGGTCAAAATCAACCTAAGACTATTGATTGCATATTCATTGGACATGCAAATAACAATGTAGCTTATCGCTTTCTTGTGTATAAGTTGGACCTAACATTCATGTCAATAGGATAATCGATTGAGAACATTTTGTTCTGTGAAAACGTTTTTCCATACAAGGAAACACAATAAATAAAACTTCTAAGTAGTCCTCGAATAGTTATACACAAATGGATTAAAAGGATCAAATTAAACCTTAAAGAGGTAAACAGGCTAAAATATCAACTATTTATGGTCTAACTTTTCTAAAGTATTTGTTAGAAAATAGACCTCAAATTTTTAAAAAGGCTATGTCATCTCTAGATAAACCATTCTAGAAAGAAGTCTTTAATAATGAAATAGAATTTATTAGGCAAAATCATACATAAAAACTGATGGATCTTCCTCATGGGCATAAGTATTTAGGATCCTAATGGATGTTTAAGAAGAAGATGAAGGCATATGTATCTATAAATAAATATAAAGCTTGACTTGTTATAAAAGGATAAAGCAAAATGAATGACTCAATTATTTCAATAAATACCAACCAATTATGAGGATAACATCTTTTCAAATGTTAATAGCTATAGTAGCTTTTAAGGATCTTGAAATACATGAAATCTGTATAGAACAAATTAAGGGGTTTATAGTTTTGAGATAGGAAAGGGGTGTGCAGGCTAATTAAATCATTATATGGTTTAAAGCAAGGAACAAATGAATGGCATCATAAATTTATAAGACAAAGTTGTCAAATGGTTTTTGCATTAATGAATGCGATAAATGAGAATACATAAAGTATAAAAAGTAAAGGATATATCATTATTTGTCTATATGTAGATGATATGTTAGATCTTAGGTAGTAATGATAAGATCATTAGAACTCCCAAAGCATTGTTGTCTAATAAATTCTATATGAAAGATATGGGTTTAACAAATGTGATTTTAGATATTAAAATTTCCAAATCATAAGATGGCTTGCTAATAACTCAAGATCATTATGTGAATAAGATCCTTAAAAAATTCAACAAAAATGATACCAATATAGCTAAAACACCCATAGATGTTGATTTACATCTAAGAAAGACTATTGGTGATACAATATCTTAGGTAGAATATTCATAAATAATTAGTACTCCTATGTATCTCATGGATTGCACACGACCAAATATAGCTTACTCAGTTAACAAATTAAATGGATACACATGTAATCCTAAGAAGGATTATCAGAAGGCCATTGTAAGGGTACTCAGATATTTAAGATACACCTCAAGTTATGGACTGCATTATATAAGATATCCAACTATACTTAAAGGATACAATGATGCAAATTAGATATATGATACTAAAGGTTCGAAATCCATTAGCGGATTTGTCTTAACTATCACAAGAGTTACAATGTCTTAGAAATCTTCTAAACAAACATGTATAGCCGGATCCGTAATGAAATATGAGTTTATAGCTTTAGATAAAGTTGGAAAAGAAGCAGAATAGATTTAAATTTTTTTTAGAAAATATTCCATGTTGGTTGAAACTTGTATTGACAATATGTATACATTGCAATAGCTAATCTGAATGTATAATAGTAAGTCTCAACATATTCATTGAAGGCAAAATACCATGAGATATTTGCTCACGAACAAGATTATTTTATTGAATATGTAAAATTAAATGATAATATTATGGATCCTTTAGTGAAAGGTTTAACGAAAGAGTAAATTTACAAACCATTTAGTATAATGAGACTAAAGCCTATAAATTAAAAGTAACATAATGAGAACCCTACTTACTTGACTAGAGATCCCAAGATCTAGGTTCAAAGGGACAAATTATGTTAACTTAGAGTAAACACTCTTACCCATTCCTACGGTGATTCAATATTGCTTGCAAAGGAGTTAAGCAAACTATGCTTTTAATTCTTATAGCTTGATGAAATCAAATGGGAACCTATATGAGTGTGAAACATGCCCATTTCTATGAGAATTGATAAGTCTAAACATGTTTGGGGCCAAAATAAATAAAATAGTGAGAACCAAAAGTGTGGGAGACCTACTGCCTTAATTTACAAAAAAGACTAAATAGTTCAAGACATCAAGTTCACTAGTTAGCTAAATAAATCCCAGAGCTGTCAATATGGAAAGTTTAAGGCCAAAAGCTATCTATCTTGATACAATAACTCTTCAAAGTTATTCTCTCTCATATTTTGAGTTAGTTTGTCATTTTAATGAAATAATTTCATTCATGTGGGGGATTGTTGGATATCAATTCTAAATTAAAGGTGTATAAATACGAAACATGTATATGTATACATATACAAAGTTGGTCGTATCGTATACATGGTTGTCATACGTAGATACACGGTGCATGATTACAATACTTGATTGATATCCATGTTAAATGAGAAATTGATCTCATTGTGCCCACTTGAAGAGGAAGAAAATTGGCTGCTGGTTATAAGTGGTGTGTAAAGCTACATTGGTAACATAGTGCTATGTTATTTGCTTTATTAAGCATGATTTCAATATAGGGTTAGGCCTTTAAGGACATACCAGCTTTTGTGTGAGAGTTGAGGCTACACAAGTTTGGAGCATCATACAGGCATGCACATCCTAAGCAGATTCAGGCTAGTCTAGG
>JBBYHO010000006.1:9506713-9517083 GCA_038382025.1 Adansonia gregorii
AAGGGACGTGGGAGGTTTTTATTGCCAAGGAATTTCCGACGGAATTCAAATTATTTCCGATGGAACGGAGGCGAAATTTCCCTCCCTCGCGTATGTTTTCATCAGAAATATTATTTCAGATTGAATAGTCGATCAGGCAAAAATATTTCAAATGGGTCGAAAATATTATTTTCGATGAAATATTCTGTCGTTAAAAACTCTAACTCGAATCAAAATAGTTTTGACGTATGTTTGGCATGCATGAATAGTTATGCGTTAAACACTTTTCCCATTGAAATATTTCATTTCCGATGGATATTCCGTCGAAAAAAAAAAATCTTTCTTAGTTTCGACAAAAATTTCATCTGAAAAAGATCGCATTCCATCGAAAATAATTACTCGTTAGCGACGAATATATTTTCAGTGGAACCATTCCATTGGAAATGCGCCTTTCTCTTACAGTGTTTAATTTTTTAATAAATCCTGAATTAATGCAAGTAAACCAAGTGATTGACATAGTTATGGGGAATCAACAATATGATGAATAAAATGAATTGGCACTAAGTGAACCAAAATACATGCTACATAAAGATTGATGGCAACAAATTAGTTTCCAGCTTCCAACTCCACAAGCCTAAAGCCAGCGACTTTCCCTCGATAACAGTTGGAGGTTTATCAAGAAATTCTACTTCTTTCAAATTGCCCAATTCCATTATTTAAAGCAATTTTATGCATTTAATTATGAATTAAGATTTAATTGTTGCACTCAAACGTTATTCGATATTGAGATGAGTATCCGACTCGAATATGTCTTCGATACATGCATACTAAATTTTTCTTTTAAAGAGTTTTCATATATTCGAAGGATCATATTTCGTATCTATGTTTGAATAAATATCAAACATAAATATTAGACATAAATATATTTAAAATATAAAAAATTCAAATAACATAAACTGCACTTAGACTGCATTAAGATTTCGTGATAATTCTCGTAAAACCAAATTGGTGGATAATATACTCTTCTAGGTCCATGTTTGTTAGACAAGTGATTTCAATATATAAACTAGTGGCAGCTACCATGAAAGATTAGAACCGTAACATTTAGCCGTCACAAAGATGATAAAGAGGACCACCTTAGTATTTACTTAAATACTTCTAATTGAGATCAATTATCCGATAAGCAAAAGAAAAGAAAATGCATGTATACATAAGAAACGGTTGTGAAGCATATACACTGGCAGAGAAGACCCATCAATTATTGAAAAATTATTTAATACTTTGTCAATAAATTTAACAGGACGAGACAAGTTTATGCAAGATATAATGAAAATATTAAAAAATAATAATATAACTGAAGAATACTTATCAATTTCTTAAGTTGGTTTGTACAAGTGCATAGGATCTTCAATGTTCATCATAGCATGGAAATGCAGAAATTATGTTTGCACACATGGAGCTGAAATTAGACCTACAGTTCGAAAATTTCAAAAACAATTTTGTTCAAACCCAAGTTATGTTGGGCTAATTCAAAACCTATTTCAATATTTATTATATTATTAAAATATTATTTTTTATAATTAAATTTAAATAAAAATATTATTTTTATAAAATAATTAAAGTTAATTCAAATTTATAAAAATTTTATTTAAAGTACGCTTCAAAACTACCTAATCAAACACATACCTCTTGACAGGTGTAGGAGAAATCACGCCCTGGCTGAAATTTTTGAATTGTACTGAATTACATAGATTTGAGAGTTGAGACCAAAAGCCATGAAATGAGGATTCAGCTGCAACCCCAAATAAAAAGGCACAAGATAGAAGCTTGAATCTCCCATTCCCAGATACCAGCTTTTGCTTGGTCTCCACTCTGGGATTCGTGGCCAAAGCATCTCTTTCGGCTTGTTTGCGAGTACATGATAAAAAATAATAAAATATGATACCAATAAATATATTTATTAAAATTTATATGATTATATAATATTTTTATTAAAATTATATAAATATAAATATAAATATAAAATTATCAAATTTACCTAACGTGTAAAGCATGAAAATGCTATCTACTGGACTTTTGCAGAAGTGGGGGAGCTATGAGAAGGTTTGGAAGGGAAGACTAGAGCTGATTGTTATTCTTGAACTTTCTTTTAGGTAGTGTTTATTATCATTTTAAAATAATCATATTTATCTAATTATCATGATGATAAAATTATTAAGTTGATTTGAATTATAATAATTTTAAATTATTAAATCTGATATAATATTATAAATCACTGGAGATCTTAAATTGTTGTGCTTGATATTGTAAAAAAAAAATTTGTTTACTATATTAAAATAACCTTATTGTTTAATGATATGATAGGTTATTTAACGAAAGCAAAAATTTCAATTTTATTGAATGAATAATTTATAAAATTAAAAAAATTATTATTCCGTAAAAAAAGATATGAACCAATATTAATGAGTATAATTTAATATTATTTACGTATTCATCTCTAATTATTATATAAATTATCTTATATAATATTATTAAAAAGTGAAGATTTATTTATGAAAACTTAAAATTTGTAAGAAAAAATATATATATTTTGATGAGTATAATTTCGAGGGTAAATTTACCTTAGAATGACTTTAAATATCATTCTCCATCAACAATAAAAAATATTATCACTTTTAATGATACGAGATTATCAATCACAATAATCTTATCACAATGATCAAATAAATCACTCTCATTTTAAAGAGATCAGCGTGTGTTCTTTTACTTGCTTTCATCTTGTTGATTTCACCCGACCCATTATTAAGTAAATTCAGATAATTAACTATTTATATCAAAATTAAAATATATATAAATATTTAAAATTTAAATTTAAATTCTCTTTGAATTTATCATTGATAATAATTAATACTGTCTAATGTTTTACTCTTTATTGTAATTTCTAGTATCTACGTACAAAAAAAAAAAAAAAAGAAGTAAAATTTGTGGGGAAACATCAACATGGCTGAGATTAAAACATTATTGTAAAATAAAATGAATATTAGAAGTAGGTGATTGGCAGGCTAATATGACGGCAAGAGCTAGAAGCAAGACATTTATTTTTAAGGAAAAGAGAAAAAAAAAATCTGAAAATAATAAATGACAGTGACGTGTCACAATGAAAGCCGAGAGATAAGAGGGGATTGGATTGGATGGCACGTCAAAATAGGAAATTCAAGTGATGAATGACGTATCAAATCTCATGCTGGAAACATTTGGCTGCTTTCTTTTAAAATCTTTGCTTCTCTCTCTCTCTCTCTCTCTCTCTCCTTGGACAATGCGACAAATCTCCGTCAAATTCCCCCGAGAAAGTATTTTGAAAATTTTTTATTATTTAAATAATTTAATATAAAATATTTTTTATTATATAATAAATTTTTTTAAAAAATATATATATTGATATAAAATTTTATTTTTTTACATATTTTTTATTTGTTTCTGTTCCTAGGGATTTGGGTTTATTAAAATATTTTATTTTATTATTTTCATTGATCAAATTAGATTTAATTTTTTGTTGATTTAATTAGTTGAATTAAAAATTAATATTTTATTAAAATTAATATTATTTTAAAATCATAATTTATGGAATCTGTAAAAAGAAAAAAAAAAATTATCGGGTTTAAGTTTTATTTTTAATTTATATATTAAAAGATTTTATTTTATGTAATAAGATTTAAAATTTTAATTCATTAAATTTATATTAAAAATTATATCATTTAACAAATTAAATATTTACTATATTTAAAATTTATTTAATATTATAATTATTTATTTACTAATTATATTCTCTTTAATTAAATAATTTAATCCAACCGTTCGCTTCATTTAACCAATTTTGCAGATTTGTATTTTAACTGATATTTTAATAATAGGTAAAAACTGAATCTTACGAGAGAAATATTAAAATTTATTATCAAATATATTAAAAACTTTAACGTATATTTTTTGTATATTTGTCAAAGGATTAGTAATCATGTCGTTAACTTTATTAAATATATATATATGAAAGGCAAATTCATAACAAACCCCATGCCTAATTAAATACAGAGGAGTGTTTTACAGCTGCAAGGCAAAACCCTGTTGTTTGCCCTTCTTCTTCCCGCCTCTTCTCTTCTTCTTTTTTTTGTTTTTTTTTGCTCTTCAGTTTCAGTTTGCATTGGACTGTAACACTGAAATGCATTTGAGGAATGCAAAAGCTGATAAGAAGAAGAAGGAGAACAACAACAACAACCCTTTCTGGTCTTCTCTTTCTTAATTCCCTCTATTCCTTTTCTTTCTATTTCTCTCTCGCTTCCTTTCTCCTTATACTAAAACTACTCCTTTCATAATGCTCACTGCCACTCTCCAAGGCGCCGGCTCAGCCTAGCTGCCGTCGTTCTTACCGTCAAAACCACTTCCTTTTCTCGCCGCTTTTAGGCCACTGCTGCTTGTACTCTTTACCAGCCCAGCTTAAATGCAAGTACCTGTATACGGGCTTGGCCTGGGAGGGGTGGGATTCGCCCGGTTTGGTGCCATTCGGGTGGGGTGGAGGAACAGTTCATTCCCATTCAAGGATCCAAGAGTTTGGATGAAAATGAAGCCAAAGAAAAGGAAGAAAAGCCTATAAGGTTGAATAGAAGGCAAAAGGGTGCAGGGCTTTTGGTGGGGAGTCCGGATTTGTTGACGATTCCAGGTGTGGGACCTAGAAATTTGAGGAAGCTTGTTGAGAATGGGATTCAAGGTGTTGCTGAGCTCAAGCAATTATACAAGGATAAGGTTTTCTTTCCATATAAAAAAACTGTTTTTTTTGTTTATTTTTTGTAAAGTTTATTTGGATTGAACTGTTCAAAAAGAAAAACATGTATTCATTTCGTGTTGACTGTTTTAATGACTTTATTCATATTATATCCATGTAATCATGTCTAATAAACATACTATATGGTTATTGGATAAAACTTTTAGATGTTGATGGAATCTGGAATGTGTTGTTTGCTAATATGCTTGCAATAGGAAGAGCAAACCTCCATTGGTTTTTGATTTGATTATGTTGTTTTCAGAAAGTAATTTCCAAGTATATTTTCTACTGAGAAATGAAGTTTGCATTTTCAGTTTCCAGGACCAAAATGTGCCTCAGTTTAGATGACCGTATTTAAAGGGTCCAACCCCCCTTCCATTACTTTTCAATACGGATGTGATATGTATGCAATTAATGGGTGGGTTATGATTATGTGAATGGTGATGATGGGCGTATTTGGAAGTTTCCGCACTGAAAGAAAAGTAAAAGAGGGAAGCCGAAGTTGTATCCCAAATGGTCCAAATGTTTGTTATGATTTAGTCCCTGAACGTGAAGAACAGAGTTATTTAGTAGATAGGTTGGAAAACTCATGTGCAAACTTACATTTTCTTGTGCATGGAGGAAACTAAAGTTTTATCTGTGATGGCTGAATTGGGCTTTTACTTTTTGTACAGTTTTTTGGAAAGGCTAGTCAGAAGATGGTTGAGAATTTACAAAGTTCCGTTGGGATTATCCACAGAAATCATGCCGAGAGTATAACAACTTTTATTAAGGAGAGTGTAGATGAAGAACTGAGGGATTTAAACTCAAATGTAAAACCAGCTGCAAAGAAACGCTTAACATTCTGTGTTGAAGGAAATATTAGTGTTGGAAAGACAACATTCCTTCAGAGAATAGCTAATGAAACGCTGGAGCTACGTGATCTTGTCGAGATTGTTCCTGAACCCATTGATAAGTGGCAGAATGTTGGACCTGACCATTTCAATATATTAGATGCATTTTATGCTGAACCACAGAGGTATGCCTATACCTTTCAAAATTATGTCTTTGTGACTAGGGTTATGCAGGAGAGAGAGTCATCTGGGGGAATTAAGCCGCTCAGGTTGATGGAAAGGAGTGTTTTCAGTGACAGGATGGTAAGCATTGAATAGCTTCTTATTATTACCTTTTTTTTTTTTTTCTGTAGGCTAAGGTGATATGATAATAGAGTTTCTCTTTGTGGTTGTCATGTTATTTATATCCAGAAGTTCTCATTTATCTAAGTTCTTATCTTTTGAGGATTTAAAATAGGTTTGGCAATATGAGAACAAAGGATTTTAGAGGTTCCGATGGATTTTTCAGTTCAACAATGACCAAAGTTATTGGATTTGAATCCTTGGTGTTGTTTCCTTTCTCCTTCGGTTCATTCCTATCAAGAGGAAGAAAGCTCTGACCCAAGAGTTTCAAGGCTGACAACTTTTTCTCATTTTTATTTAATTAAGGTATTTGTACGAGCTGTTCATGAAGCAAATTGGATGAATGAGATGGAGATCAGCATTTTTGACTCATGGTTTGATCCAGTTGTATCATGTTTGCCGGGGCTTATTCCTGATGGTTTTATCTATCTAAGGGCAAGTCCTGGTACATGTCATAAGAGGATGATGCTGCGAAAGAGAGCAGAAGAGGATGGGGTGAGCCTAGATTATCTCCGTGACTTGCATGAAAAGCATGAGAGTTGGCTTTTCCCTTTCGATAGTGGAAATCATGGAGTTCTGTCTGTGAGTAAGTTGCCCGTCCATGTGGATAGCTCTCTGCATCCTGTTATCAGAGATCGAGTGTTCTTTTTAGAGGGTAATCATATGCATTCTAGTATTCAAAAGGTATGGTGGTTTCGTTTTTGGGGAATTTAAGGTTGCTTCCTTCCTTCCAACTGTATCTTAGGTTCCTTGTTTATGAACAGGTTCCTGCTTTGGTACTCGACTGTGAACCCAACATTGATTTCAATAGAGATATTGAAGCAAAGAGACAGTAAGATAACAATACCTTTAGTTTTCATCATATTGTTTAAAATGGCGAATATTTATCTGCGATTTGAAACGCTGTCTTGGTATGTATATAATCTTTTTACTGGTTTGGGGAGTGGGAGGTATATTTGAGGAATACTAACAGGTGAGAAGGGAGATTTGAACCTTAGCCTCAACCGTCTTAAAAAGTGATAGCAATCACTAGGACCTCGCATGGGTTGAATATCGAATGAACTTTGCTTACCTATCCAAAAATAAATAAACAAAGGAGCTTCTTCGATGGCCGATGGCTGGTTTCTAATTTGTGTCATCTCCTGTCCCCAAAGCTATCACTTTAAATCAAGAATCCTTGATTTGCATTTTATTTATTTTTTAATCGAAAGGTAGGAATCTGATAAACTAGTAAGACCAATTCCGGCGCATGCTTTATGCACTCAAGTTTTAACAATGTGTAAGGTATTGGCTTCATAATTTGTAGAGTTTTGAGTTAAACCGTTATCATGTGAAGAAAGAAATTTCTGTGTCATTCTCCCCACTTCTGATAAACCCTCCGGTTAATTCAAAGAAATTTCTCTGTTTGAGCTCTATTGTTTCTTTATTTATTACTTTTGCTACTGCATTTTGTAATATTATTAATGTCTCTGTTCATGTACTATCCTGCTGTCCATGTCTTCTTTAGTTTGAATAGTTCATAGATATCCCACATGTCCTCAGACTTATTTGTTCCTGAACTGGCTTTGGTGAAGGTATGCACGCCAAGTTGCTGAGTTCTTTGAATATGTGAAGAAAAAGAAAGAATTCTCATCCACTGAAGCTGGTGAAGAAGACCAACTTAGCAGTCAACCTCAGATTTTACTGCCTCATACAGGTGGATTATGGATACCTGATGGAAAACACTTCCCAGATTCCGCTCTCAAATCTCTAGAATGCCGGCAAGACATGTCATACATGTTAGGCTCAGGCTAGTCAGGTTTTGCCAGCCCCTTTTTCTTCTTCCTAATCGCGGTTTCACCTATAGGGTTACCTGTTTTTTTGGGTGTGATACGGGGTGACATGGCAATGGCATGCCTCATGTAAAAATGTTTTTTAGCCATTAACCTTCGGGAATGTATAAATTGCCAATGTTGCTCAGACTCGGCAAAAAGAGATAAGCATCACGTCAACGCGATCCAAACCCAGATACGATATGGGATCAGTGTTGACGCAACTAAAACGTTTTGACTCTTCTTCATCGCATCATCACTGTCAACATCGGGAAATGTTCAATTAAGAAAAAAGAAAAGAGTAAAGGTTTGAGTTAATCTATACTTTGGCACCTGTGGGAAAAGAAGAGTTTTCAACAAGAGTTGGGTTTTGGATCTTCACCCCTACAAATGTTTAATTTTATATATTTATTTATTTATTTGTATTGAGCTTTCAATTTTTTATTTTTTTAATTTTTAAAAAGGTTAGCATTCAAATAAAACGGGCAAATTTATAATCTTTAAGCATTTTGAAGTCAATAGAAAAAGGAACATTAAATGCTTTAATTAAACCTCGGCTTTTGCTGTTTTCATCATTGATGGATTTTTGATGAGCTCGGCCTTGGTCTAAACAAAATCATTGATGCAGTCGTTTCAATCCCTACCAACATGTTCTCAATATGCATATATATGTACGCAAATGGCTTTAAGTAACAAAGCATATACATGCGATGAAAAAACCCCTGATTTCCTAATGGCTAAGGGATATTATGGCCTGGAGTGTATATTTTCATGGTGATAGTGTAGGTATTGTTTGATCGAGATGGTGCTTTTATTATTACTTGGTCATAGAGCTTTTCAACTTCTCTCAAATTCTAATCTACCTTTACTTCCGAAGCCATTGAAATTGTTCACCAAATTTCATCCATGGAAACACTAGTCTGATGTAGCAAATTTTCCCTAGAGGGATAGTTTTTCATGCATCACCTCATCGAATCTCCTACATTTTTAACCAAAAGCAACACGACATGCAAGGCATGACAATTTACAAGGATTAACTAACCCTGATGAGGATAGGAAGCTACCTATATATGATCTTAGCAGATGCAGGCAGACAAACATGTTATCTCCTCATCTCTCACCCCTTGGAATAAGCGACCCTCCTTTAACTAACAACTTCTGATATAACCATATGGAGCAAAAACCCTCTATAAATAACGCATGATCTTTTCCCCGGCATACATATGTGGCCTACCTAATTGCAAAAGCATGAGAAGTTCACATTTTTTGTGGGAGGGTATTGAATGGAGTAGTGGGGTAAGTTAACTGGCTGGTGTCAGTTTCCTCGAATGGGTAGTTTCCATTTTCCATGGACTTGGGGTAAGCCTACTTAGCTTGAACAACTCTATTTTCTGCTTCATCAATAACAATAGCACCATAACTGCCATTGGCAAGTCCAATCAATAAATATATAGCATTTTTTGAACGGTATATTAACCATTTTCTGAATGCGTTTGAGAACTCGTTTTGAATGTTACTTAATGAAACATCATTAACAAAGATATATACATATATATATATATATTGCTTGGGATAAGTAAATAAGGACTAGAGAGATCTTATCAGGAAATGTTAAATCAAAAAAAAAAAAACTAATGTGAATTACGTTAATACAAATGCTTATTTATTTATAATATATTTTTAATCAGTCAATTTATAAATATTAAAATTAACTCGTGCAACATATTCTAATTTTTATATTTTAGGTAAAACCTTCTCATAGTTAGAGGTGGCAACATATTCTATTAAGATTCAAGCTACACTTTTTATCTATGTATCACAAGTTCTTAATATTAAACCACTTGGGTTAATTTAAATAATAAAAGTAATATGTGCTTAAGTGTTGAGTTTGTAATTTTATAATCTTAATTACCCAATTGTTAGTAGAAAAAAGTTATTAAGTTACCACACATTGTCTTAATCAAACACGGAAATTTTGCACTTTAATCGGTTGAGTCATAATTATTTGGAATATTGTCTTAGGTGATTTCATTAGGGGAAATCAAATTACCTAAAGTAATCTTAGATTACCTAAACCAAATGGTCCTCTAACATATAATAAAAATAAAAATAAAAAATAATTAAAGAAAAGCATGTAACAATCTTTTAATTAGCTTGTAAAATTAAATATATGTAACCGCTAATATTGTAGTTTTATAAATGTGCAGAATTTTAAGAATTTTCTAAACAAAAACCAAACAAATGGATGATCCTACTTGGATGATACACAAATATTCCAGTTAACCAAACTTAATTAGTTGTCTAAGAATATTAATTGATATCATTAAACATTAATTAAGGTGATATATATATATTTAACTTAATTAATGTATTTTTAAATTTTAATAAAATAATATATTAAATATAAATAAATAATTCTTAACAGATGATACGAAATCTATATACATTAATTAAACGAAGTTTGTATTGTTATATGTCCCACGCTACAATATCCTGACGGTGTAAGCAATGTTTTGATTTTTACGGGGAATCGAGTAAGTCTAGTCGTCTAAATTGGTATCCAAGGGAAGTATGTCCAAACTCAGAACACTT
>JBBYHO010000006.1:9529985-9544593 GCA_038382025.1 Adansonia gregorii
TCTTCTCTATCTATCATTTCACATTTTCCATTGAACCAAGTAAACCATGATAGTGAAGTTTTTTATTTCTGCAAGCGAGGTAAAAATTTTATCTTGTATCTTAAATAAATATTTTTTAAAAAATAAAAACTAAATAAAAATGACACTCAACATTAATAATTTTTTTTTGGAATCAATTAGTTTTAGCTAATTAATTGATTGGCATATGATAGAGTTGGTTTAAATGAGGGTAATAATTCATGCTAGACCAAGAACGTAGGATTTTTTTTTGTTAATGATATACAAATGGATGCTAAAGCCAAACAAAATATTTAGTGAAACATTGTCAATTCTAATAATTTTGGTTAAAAAAGATTATCAAAATTAAAAATATAATGGAATTAAAATAAAATAGCAAAATTTAACATTGATCAATCATACAATAGTAAATGTAACCTTTTATCCAAAAAAATTTATTTTATTGATTATTTTAGTTTATTTGATTAAATTTCTTTAAATGATTTATTTAAAAGAATTAATTTGTATTTGATATAAGTATCCATATGGATTGAGTCATCTCTTAATTTAAGATTTGTAATATACTTACTTGGAAACAAAAAAAGTTAAAAGAATTATTTTATAAATTATTTTGATTTTTAAATGATGTATTTAAATGGTTATCTGTATATATAACTCATGAATTAATTTAAAAAATGTACCAATTGGCTCAGAAGAATTTAAAATAAAAATTTAGTTAATTGTTTTATTTTAATTTTATATGATTTATTTAAAAGAATAGGTTCGCATATTCACTTGTCAATCATTTTAAGATTGGATCTCACTTGATTAAATTTTTTTAAAACAATTTTTATTATTTATTATTATTATTTAAATAATATATTTAAATTAATTGATCTGTATATTAATAGTGAATTGATTTAAAATCACTACTCAATTTTACATATGAAATTTAGATAAATACTTAATTATTTTAATTAAAAGTTATAAAAAAAAAATTCAAAAACCCTTCGAAACAGGTTTAATTAACTTTTTTTTTAAAAGATATTGAACCGGGTTCTATATATATATATATTTTTTAGATATTGAACCGGGTTCAATCAGTAATTGTGAGTATATATTTTTGAGCTAATTGAACCGGTACATATTGGATTGATGTGGCGAAATTTTTAATTTTGGTTTTATTAATTGAAAAATAAAAAGGAAGACAAAGCCCCATGCCACTCTCTTTGAGCAACGCCATAACCAGGGTGCCTCTTCTGCCGTTCTCCCTCTTTCTACCGATTGGCACCGTCAATCTCACTCTGGTGTTTCGAAAAGTTTCAACTCTCTCTAAACAAACAACGCTGTCCCTATCTACACGAAACTTAGCTTCTCTTCCCTCGCCGTTTCTTGGCTGCCCAGCAGCCATGGCGACCGCTGCGTGTGTTCAAGTCAAGGAGCAGATTGAGTTGACCGAAACGGAGAACAAGATTTTCGATAGGCTTTTGAGCACTCTTCGCTACTTCAATCTACAAACTCAACTTCGAGTCGCTGGTGGATGGGTCCGCGACAAGGTAATTTTACTCGCATTTTGAACAATTTATCATTTTATGTTGCAGGTTTATTAATATCTTATATGAGTGAAAAAAAAAAGAAGAAAAAAGAAAACTTGGATTTTAATGGAATTTTCTGTCATTAAGATATAATCTAGTATTCTAGTTTATTAGGATTTCTAGCTTAGGGTAGACATTTTTTCTTCGAAATCAAGTTGAAGGTACTGCTAATTAGTTTATTATTTCGCTGCAATCACGATTTAGGTTAAGATTGTTAGGGCTCTTATCATATATTTGGAAAGTGAAGCCAGTATGTACGAATGGAATATGGTCTATAAGTTAAGGAATAGATTCAATTATGATAAGTAAGTCACTAGATAGCTGGCCAAAGTTTTCTAAAGTTGAATTAGCTAACGATAGCCATTTATGATGATCAACATAAGGAATTTAGGTGGAAGAAATTAAGGGGACTTGGAAGGCTAAAACCAGTGTGATTTTGACTATGTTAGATGCTTGGTTTGTGCATAAATTAATTAATTGGTCATTTTTATATAAAAATAAAAATATTGCAGTGTAATTTATCAATTTTTGATATATTGTACCCTTTGATTTTGAGAATACTTTTTGACTGGATACTTATTGTACCATAATTCCTAAGTTGCATTCTCTATCTCTATGATCGCTTCATAGATGAATTGTGATATTTCTGTAGATTTTTATTACTGGCATGTAGCTTATGTTGGGTTTAATTTCCTTTTCAGCTTCTTGGCAAAGAATGTTATGACATTGATATTGCACTTGACAATATGTTGGGAAGTGAATTTGTTGATAAGGTTCAGGAATACTTGTCATCTACAGGGGAAGGGGCACAAGGACTTGCTGTCATTCCTAGGTACACTGGTCATTGTATATTAAAAATGACATCTTTTTGCCGCTTTTAACTATCTGAGGAAACTTGTATTGTTGTTTTGTATAATTTTAATCTGCTTCCTTTCACTTATTTTTGTAACTTCATCTAGATAGCTTTTGCTATTTATCATGGTTTGCAACTTCTATTTTCTTAATAAGCTCTTTGTATCTGTTGGCTTTTTTAATTGAATATTGGCTCCTTTGTATTTTGTTGTATTTTAATACTATTTCTGGCCATTATACAGTTTAATTTGCTTTTGCAGTAATCCTGAGCAGTCCAAGCACTTGGAAACAGCAAGGATGCGCCTTTTTGATTTGTGGATTGATTTTGTGAACTTAAGATGTGAAGACTATAGTGAGAATAGCCGAATCCCTACGATGGTAAACAAACATTTTGATATCTAATTTTCTATATAATTTTTGGTTTTGTGCAGTTGCAGCCTGGAGGGTACATGATCATGTTTAGAAATCTTTACGGTATTTTATATCTTCTATTTCTGCTTTTGAGGATTTGATGGCCTTAGCTGTTGGTGCTGAGAATGAAGTAATATGCTGAAACTTTGGGGTTGTATTAATTGATTTTGTAGTTAGTTTTAGAGCAATATATTTTTGGGGTTCATAATTATTTACTTATTCTAGGAAATGAACCCACTAAAAGATGGTTTCATTGCTTTACAAAACTTTTTGTTGTTTCTTAATTAGTTCATTTTATACTTTATCTTGAGCATTGTGGTACCTAATTGTTGCATTTATAAGTTTTAATGTTCACTCATTCCTTGATGCAGAAATTTGGTACTGCTGAGGAGGATGCATATAGAAGGGATTTAACCATTAATAGGTAGCTTTTTTTGCTTTAAATCACTTGTCATAGCTAGTACATGAGCACTATAGTTTATCTTTAGCTTTTAGAAAATGAATAATATAATAATATTTCGTGAGTGTCTTATGTTTATCTGTATCTTCCTTGATATCATTTGTTGATCACTTGGAATTGATGAGGTTTTCTTTTAATTTGTCAGCTTGTTCTACAACATTAACACCAACTTAGTTGAAGACTTCACTAAAAGAGGTAAGCAGATTTTGTTTGCTACTTTCTCCTGAATCTACTTATTCACAAATATATAGATTGCAGTTATGTTTTATTTTTGTCCCCTCCTATCTAATAAACTGCAGGGATTGAGGATCTAAAATATGGAAGGATAGTGACTCCATTACCTCCAAAGGCAACATTTTTGGATGATCCCCTACGGGTTCTTAGAGCCATTCGTTTTGGTACTTTTGTTTCCATATTTTCCTTTAGCGTTCGTCACTCCATTGATAATTTGTTTTGGAGGGAATATTGTTTTGCATTCTTGTTATCTTTTTCCCCTTCAATGAAGTTTATTAGCATTGACTAGGAATGGAGGCATGAAGATATAGCGGAGTATGGTAAGGTTTTTAAATATAAATTGAGGTTATATTGGAAATTCCTAGTTCTTGGATGGAGAAACTACAGAAAAAGCATCATAGTGATCAATGAGAGCATTTGATATAGATGTGTATTGATAGTATTTAGCAGGTAGTGGGGCCTTACCAACAGAAGTAGGACTTTTGTGATGTGTGTCACCACACTAGTTGAGTATACTAATGAAACTGAGACAAGTTTAGTAAGCAGTGTGCACATCTAACGAATGGTGTAATACCGTGTGTTTCATATGGAGCAAATGGGTGAGATTTGAGGGTTTAAGTGTCAGGAAGATGAAAGATAATATTGGCTGCTTAAACCCACTGGGCGAGTTCTGTTAAATTCCATAATTAGTTTTTAAACGAGTATTCCAACTGAACAAGATTACATAAGCAAGTCATAATTGTATATACCATTTTCTTGGGGGTCATAAATTGGTTGCAAATTTAAGTGGACTTGTACTGATAATATTGTTGGAAGGTCTGCCCTAATCCTATATGTAAAAAGAACAAAGAAAATAAGGGTAGGAAGAATGTCTGCAATACTTGGATTCTTAGTCTTGGAAAGTGGGATAAGCTCTCTTATGCTTCTAGCTACTGCCTTGTTGCCAACTAGGCTGCATGGTCATCCGTTTCCTGTTGATTGACCTCAGAATATATGGACACAAAAAATGCATTATTTGACTTTTATTTCATTGATTAGGTGCTAGGTTTGGTTTCACTCTGGATGAAGAACTAAAGAAAGCCGCTGCTTGTGATGATGTCAAAACAGCTCTTTCAGCTAAAATTAGCAGAGAGCGCATTGGAACTGAAGTACGTTATTTTCATTCATTGGATTGCTGCTGCTTTGCGTGTAATATATTTCTGGAGATATTCATGTTAAATTGTTTAAAGGGAGACTCTCCGCTGCTTTTTACACTTCCTAATTCTTCTTTTTCCATGTTGCTTGTCATTATGCAGATTGATCTCATGATCTCTGGCAATCAACCTGTTAAAGCAATTGACCACATTTGTGAATTGACGTTATTTTGGATTGTCTTCAATCTCCCTCTGAAAGTTGAACCTGCTGTATCAGGAGAATGCTATAGGTTTCTGGTTAATTTAATAATGTTATATCCTACTCATTCTACACATATATATTTTTTATTTTTGTTGTTATTGAAAACACAAGTTTATCTTGACCCCATAAGGTCAAAAAGAGTAAAATAAAGTCATGTCCAACTCGCTTTTAATGATGGTAACTGGCTATTTTGAACAATTTTCTCTTTCGGATCTACGTGGTATATATGACAATGTTTTCTTTGCTGGTACATATTGACTTTTATCGTCAGAAAATCAAGCTTTTAGAATGTTCAACTTCAACAACTGAATTTCAAGAGTCTAAGTGAAGCTTCCAATTCAGTTTGGGGAAAAGTACAATATTATTAGAAGTCATTCTTCATATTAGCATTATTTTTCGATTTGGCAAGCTCATGGTATTATATGATTTATATGTTATCGAAATTCTTCATTTTAACATAACTATGTCAAAAGGCTCAAATGGACAATGCATTTTTCTGTGTTTCTCTAAATATTAGGAAAAGTACAAAAATTATTGAAGGTACTTGTGACATGGTACGTGTTCAATGACTGTGCCTTGTCCTGGCAATATAGCTTGATTTTGGTCATTGGGTGGTGATTAATTTATCTGTGGTTGGTTGGGGAGTGGGGATGGGGTGCAAGATGGCATGTTTGGTATTATTTTTAGTGGGCCAGAAGAATTCTGAAGTGTATAGAGTATTCTTTTTAAAATTTTCCATCTAAGTTTCTTGCTCATTTATTGTTCCCTTTACTATTTTACAGGCTTTCTGCTGCTTATTTGGATGCTACATGGAAACTTATTCAACTTATTGGATCCTCCAGCTTTGGTGTGAGTAATCAGACTCTTAATGTATTTTGTTCATTCTCTCAAGTTGCTTCTATTTCCTGATTTGACAGCAGCTTTATTTTGGTTTTGTTCTCTTTTCCTCTATGCTATTTATTTTCCTGTTAGCTTCTGAATTATGGCATGTAAATTTTAGGACGAACAGAGAAGGCTGTGTTTGTATTCTGCTTTATTTCTTCCACTGCGGAGTGCCACATATGAGGATCGGAAAGCTAAAAAGGTACTAATCCTGTTCCTCCCATAAGCTCAGTGTATAAAGGCGAATAAAATATTAACATTTTTTTCTGTTAATTGGATAGCATGTGCTAGATTCTGCGAGGGTGCAATGGTTCCCCCCCCCCCTACAATGGACACTTCCACTTGGTTTTAATTTTTTTTTTGGTTGAATTACATGTGGAGTTTGATGGTTCAACCTATTCTCTACCTGCTTTGTTTTGTCACTTAAAAAAGTTCGTTTATGATAAATCCAAAGTCTATTCATGCAATTTAGTTGGGACTCTTTTAATCTGCCTAAAATTTGTATGTTGCTAAATTATCACGTTATCATGCTTGAATTGCTTGGCTTGGCATGCTTGACTTAGTTTCTTGTATAACTTGATGCGAATTTAGAAGGCTTTCTTTCCTATGCTGTTTTAAAGCTAAACCTCAGCAACTGGACTGCAGATTCCTGCTGTCAATTACATTTTCAGGGATTCTCTCAAACGAAAAGCTAGTGATGCTGAAACAGTGAGTCTGGGTTTCCTCCTGATTTTGTCATACTCCTTTTCTTAGGATTTTTTTTATTATATACTGAATTGGAGCCGCCATTAGTATTAATTACAAATTTACAATTCTCTTTTCTTTGTAGGTTATAAACATCCACAAGTTACTAGATAAATTCCTATCCTTGATTCCTTCCCTTTTATCAAAGGCGGATATCCAACTCACTGAGGTGGACTGGGGTAGAGATATTGTCGATGTCCCTGTTACTTCGAAATTGCGGGTACTGACTGGTATGTTGTTATTACTGTTGTAGCTTTTACTTTTAAGATTTTCATATATGCTTTTTTTTTTTTTCCCCAAACATATACTTCAGAGAATAATTCATTTTGACTTAGTCTCTTCAAAATGCTGACTTTCATTATGCAACCATGTTTGAGAATTGACATATCTGGTTTGTATTATATGTCTTATGCTAGTAGGTTGTGTTTGTGAATGATAGCCAAAATGCATCAGACCAGAAAAAACATTGGCCCACTGGTATAGAAAATTGAACTTGTTAAGAATGGAAACTGAGTGCATAATCTTTCTCCTTTGGTTTTGGCTATTAAGATATTTATGCTTCCCATAATTAGTATTTCTACTGAATCTATTAGCCTGATTTTCATTTTGCTTTAAAACACTGACAATTTGTTATTTTTTTTCCTGCTAAATTATAATTCTTACATATACAGGGTTTCTGCTCAAAGAAATTAAAGATTTTTGGCGAGTTGCTTTGTTGATATCTACATTGCTATATCCCACCGATATTGATTGCACTCAAGATATCATAGACAAGCACTTTCAACTGGATAAGAGAAAAGATCTATTTGTGTCCGTTGAGAATGCAATTGTTGAATTAGGTATCGACGGTATTTCTTCCCGATTTGTTATGTTTTTATGTTTAATCTGCCAATAACACCTGTTCTTGGCCACATTAATAATGGAAGTTTGAACATTCTAAGGCTTTCAATTTTTTATTTTTTATTGTTTTTTTGATGTGAGACTTTTTAACTTTGACATAGAGGTTCTTGTTAGTTAGGCTTTAGTTTGCAATGGAAGTGGTAAGTGAATGTGATATGTTGAGATATTTTTTGGTTGAATGGGCAGGTCTGGAGAAAGTATGGGAATTAAAACCATTGGTTAATGGGAAGGAGATCATGAATGTTTTGCAGCTTCAAGTGGGAGGGCCAGTTGTTAGGGAATGGGTAGGCCATTTTCAGCTGTTTTTATATCAATTATGGTTTTTTTTTTTTTTAATAAAATTCCGGAAGATGAAATGCTGCTAACATGTTATTGTTGTTGTGAGTGGGGATGGCAGCAACAGAAGGTAACATCATGGCAGCTGGCACATCCATCAGGGACTGCAGAGGAATGTATTGATTGGATAAATGAAACACATTCGAAGCGCCTAAAGATGGAGTAATTTAACTGACTGATTATCTGGCATCTTCTTCAGCCCCCAAGCGTGGAAGAAGGCACAAGGCCATTTATTGGTGGTGAAACCCTAAATGAAGATGAAGATGAAGGGTCTCATTTGCACTTTCACTCTCAAGATTCATGATGATCCCTGAAAGGATATAGAAATGGAACGAAAGGAAAAGTAGATAGGGCCAATGGCAATGGGCATCGTCACCTTCAGTTAACGACTTTTATCAATGTAGAATGAGTAAAAAAAAAAAAAGGTTTCATTTAGTTTATAGTCAATTATTCTCATTCATTAAATTTTGTTCCAATTATAACCCAAATCAATTAAGTCTTCATACAAAATAAAAAATAAAAAATAAAAATGGTTGTTAAAGCTTGCTAGGTTAAGTCAAGACGGATTGTGGTTTTAAAAAATTTTTAGTAAAATTTTTAATCGGACTTTAAATGGTCGAAGGTTTGTTTTATTGTTTAAATAATATAAAAAAATTAATATTATAATTAAATTTAAATAATAATTTTATAATTAAATAATAATTTTGATTTATTGAAATTATTATTATTATTTTTTTGTCCAAAATGCCAGTCGGACGGGCGAAGGGTGATTGATGTGTACAGCGACCGAAACCCAAAAAGGTAAAAGTAAGGAAAACTAAGTAAAAAATATCCGATAATTATCAAAATTGACAAAGAAAAATAAAAAGAAAAAGAAAAGTCAAATTAAAGGGGGAAAGTATGTTCAAAGTTTCAAGCAATATCATTGAGAATGTTGCGTAACTCGGCGTTTTTAATTTAAGGAGGTTTCAAAGGTTTTCAAGTTAATTACTTCTTCAGCGGTATTACATTTTTCTACATTAAATTAAAAAAAAAAAAGAAAAAAGAACACAATGTGAAGATCTGGTAAACCCCAAACCTACTCTTCTTTTTCCTCTGTTTTTCTCTCTCTTTGTCAGACCAAAGAAAACATACAGAGAGAGAGAGAGAGAGAGAGAGAGAGAGAGAGGGACTACGCAACCGTCAATTAATTCCCCCCATCATGCAATTGAAACCCCTCAACACCTTCACCGTTACGCTCATGTTGTTCATCACTTTCTTCATCCTCTTCTTCTCTGGTTTCCTTGAATTCCCATCTGTTTCCTCCTCTATCCAACCCTTTTCAAACCCAACCCACACCCTCTTTTCCAAGCCTCACCCTTTCACTGATTTGCTTTCTGCTTTCAGGACATGGGATTCCCAAATTGGTTGTCCCCTGTTCAATCAGAAACATCACGACTTGATCCGTTTGCTTTCTAACAGGTCTGGGTCTCTGCAGGAAGCTGTCGCTGATTCTGGCTGCACTCAGTTGAAAATGAAGCATGTTAGTGTTTTGGTAAAAGGCTGGACTTGGATTCCTGATAATTTGGATAATTTATATTCTTGTCGATGTGGGATGAGTTGTTTGTGGACTAAATCTTCAGTTCTTGCTGACAAACCTGATGCCCTCCTGTTTGAGACCACTACCCCTCCATTTCAGGTAGTTTTTCTCTTTATTTTACCTTTTTTTCCCTTCATTTTCCTTGTTGGCTTGGATGCAATTATGGAATACAGAAAAATTTTGATTTATTTGCTTAATTAAAGTTGAGATCCTGTAGTTGGAAATGGCAATTTGGTGAAGATCCTACATATGTCTGGACTTCATACTTGTGATCTACTTGTCTTGTGGCTTTAAAACTCAGATATTGTTTGAATTGATATCATAAGGAGTTCAATCGAGAGAAGTGAAGCTGAGTAATGTGTAAATCATCACAATATCAGTGAAGTAAAATTTTTTAGTAATTTAACTGCAGCCTGCACTGAACAAGATGCTTGGTTTGGGAACATAAGGAATGTAATTTTGTTATTAAGAGCAACTTTAGTAAACAATTAGGTTCATTGATTGTAATGATTTAGTAGCCAACTTTTTAAATTTTTTTCTATATTGTTTCGTCTAGCTAATTTCCAATACGCATCCTCCGTCTTTTATTAAGTCCTTGCTTCTGCCTTACTCTTTGACGTTGTACATGCTCTTGTTAGCAAAAATATTATCCATCAGAACCACGATATATTCATCTTTACTTGTTACATCATTCAACCAGGATAGAAACTCCAGTAATTTTCTGCAAGTATTTCTCATGTCAAATAGGCCTTTAATGACAAATTTAGCTATTAAGCACTTGGGCTAAGTGTGAGCGAAGCTATTAAACGAAGCATCAGTTGGACAAACTTGAAGCAGCAGATTATTAGTGGTGTGTGATGTTTAGCAGTCTGACTGCAGCTTTCCAAGAGATGTTATCCTGATATGTCATGCATGTTCACATTGCATGGTTGTTTTGGTTTCCTGTTGCTTTTTAAGATAATATATACGTCCAATCTTTGACTATTATTTTTTCGGATCAATTTAAATTGTCTCTACTTTTCATTTTGGTTAGAGGCATAGTGGAGATCCACTTCGTGTGTACATGGACCTTGAGGCTGGCAGGAGGCGTTCAGGTCAGGAGGATATATTCATCAGTTACCATGCAAAAGATGATGTTCAGTCAACTTATGCTGGTGCTCTCTTTCATAATGGTCGAAATTATCACGTATCTGCATATAAGAACAATGTTAGTGGTTGGCTTATATTTCTTTGTTCATTTGTCAATAATTTCCTTCCATAGTCCATTGTTGTAATCACATTTGGGGTTCCTTTTTTTTTTTTTTTCTCTGAATCTATTTCTAGGATACACTTGTTTATTGGTCTTCATCACGTTGCCTTTCTCGAAGAAACGAGCTTGCTAAGAGTCTCCTAAGGTTGGTGCCTCACCACTCCTTTGGCAAATGCCTGAACAATGTTGGTGGTTTAGACATGGCGCTATCCTTCTACCCTGAGTGTACCAATGATGCCAATAACCCAAAGTGGTGGGACCATTTACATTGCGCCATGTCTCATTACAAATTTGTCCTCGCAATTGAAAATACTGTTACAGAGAGTTACGTGACTGAGAAGCTATTTTATGCTCTGGATGCTGGTGCGGTTCCTATCTATTTTGGAGCTCCCAACGTCCTGGACTTTGTCCCTCCACATTCAATTATAGATGGAACTAAGTTCAAGTTCATGGAGGAATTGGCTTCCTACGTGAAAGCCCTTGCCAATGATCCTGTAGCCTATGCCGAGTACCATGCCTGGAGAAGATGTGGTGTATTAGGCAACTATGCGAAGGCCCGTGCCGCAAGCCTCGACACATTGCCATGTCGATTGTGTGAGTCAGTTAGTAGGAAAGGTGGGAGAAATGCAAGAACAGAATGAATTGTTTTATAGTTACAATTCAGTTTCCTGGTATTGATAAAGTCATCAATTTTGTGTTTGATCTAATTAATAGAGTTTGATGCAAAATGATCCGTGGGATTGGTGGTAGGTGTAAAGTAAATATCTTACTTGATGTTTTGCATTGATGCTTACAAGGTTGAGGAAATGGTAATTTGGATCAATGCCAACTCATAAAACTCAAAAATATTAGTTGAAATTATTTTTGTCTTCTATTGCAATAAAGAAAAAGAATCATCTCTGCTGCAAATGAAAACAATGATGGAAAACAGTTTTCTCTCTTATTTGAGACTCCATTATATTAAAATTAAGAGTTCAACATTACACCAATGCACAATAGACCATGGCCTATGATTGAAAAAGCTTCATCAGCTGGAATTATTGTTTACTTGGCTACCTGCAAGTTTTGCTTGATGCCTTTGTTAACTTTATCATCATCATCATCATCATCACCATCGTCATCTTCTTCCTTGTGGAACTTCCATACAGAGGCCATTATCCCACTGCATGTTGAAGCCTTAGTTTTCATAGCCTTTTGGACCTATATCATTATTAATTTAATTATGATTTTTTGGTACAAAATAGGCAATAACTTAAAAATGTGGAAAAGAGTTATGAAATCTGAGATTTGAAGCTTATATAATTTCTTAGAATTGTTGCATTTAACCTTTGAGTAAGAGGGAAAAAAAGAAAAAGAAAAAGCAAACAACTCTTACCTTTTGCTTGGGCTTGTTCTTTTGGATCTTCACACTCTTCAGTTCTTGTGGTCTGTTTTCAAGGTATTCCTTTAACTGTTCATCGTTGATGCCATCTATTGCATCCGTCTATCGTTTTTCAAACCAAAAACAAAACAAAAACACCCATTTTTTTTCTTCAGTCATCCAGAATTCAAGGCAATTGAGAAGGAATTCTTCAAATTGAATACACATTTAAGTGCCAAAAAAAAAAAAAGGAAAAGAAGCTAGAAAACAAATGAGATGGTGATTTTGTTGAAATAATAGGCGTACCCATTTCTTGAGATGATCTAAATCTTTTAGCAGGGCCTGTTCTTCTTTATCTACCATTTTTAACTTGTCTTGCAATGACACACCATTTGGCTTTGAATTTGTTGCAATCTTCTTGCTCTTCTTTCCTACTGATCTCCCACTTGACATGATTTCCTTATAATTATGTCAATGAATCTACCCTTTGATAATTGGGAGAACTGATCAACTCTTATTGGGAAGGAACGAATGCAAAGACAAAAAAATGAAAAAAAAAAAAAATATATATATATATATATAAATAAAGAAGATTAGAATTTGAAGTCAATATAACGGTTTATGAGATGCAGGATGCAGCAGGTAACTTGTAACATAACGTTTCAGAATGAAGTTAGAGAAGCCCCAACTCTTGTAAACTGTTACATAAGGCAAATGCATGTATAACATGTGAACCAAACCAATCCAAGATTTCTCTTTTTTCTTTTGTTTTCATGTGTGATTTTGAATTATAGGTTTGCTCGTTTTGATTTTATTTTTTGAAAAATAAATGTGGGCATTTGAGGGGACAAAAGACAGCCCTTGGATCATTTGATCCAAAGGTCCAAAATCAAGAAGGGAGAGAACTATAAAAGCGAATTACTTCTTAGATATTGAAGTTTAAAATAATTTCAGTAGTGGTAATGCTCACCTAAGCACGCAATTGCTTTTTAGTGGGCAAACTATCTAGCATAGCTAACCTAGAAATAAAAGAGTATATAGGGATAAGTAGATGACACCACCAGTCTATGCCAAGCAACCTTTTCCTGTTTCTGCCTCAATTCATTCTTTTCCTAAGCCGTTTTATATTCTGGTAGTCTCCATGCCCACCTTCCTCCTCTCTGTTCAACAGAATTATGGGTGATGTCTCTCATTTTCAGTAACTTCCCTCAAGTTCCAGCTATATCTCTAGACTCAGACTGGTTGCATAATAGTAGTACCTTTCAAAACATATTTTTCAATCCATTCTACCCACGTTGGGCCTGCTTGGGTTAATATCATCCATGGACTGCTCAGCCCACATGCTCTATTCCAAGAAAACAAGTCTTTCTATCCCAAACCACCTTTAGACTTAGGTTGACGTATGGTTTGCCAGTTGACTCTGGCTACCTCCTTTCCAAAGAAATGCTCCACAAAGTGAAGTGACCTTATTGCCCTAGCAAGAAGAAGAAAAACAAAACTTTCACACAAAATTCTGAGTGCTAGAGTCTTCCGGCATATGACAAATGCCTTTCTGCCCATCCTTTAATCCTCTGTGTAATCCTTTCAATCAGTGGTTGGTAGTCCCTATCACTAAACTTTCTTGTCACAATGGTAATCCAAGGTGCCTAACAGGCAAGGAACATGACTTAAAGCCTGTATTTGTGGCAATCGCTTGCCGCTCATCTTCAGGGATTCCTGAGCTATACAGCTAACTTTGCAGAGTTGAGTTGAAGCCCTTAAAACTGGAAATAAAGTTCGGAGAAGTTTAATGATTCCTTTAACAGCCTCTTGCTTCCCTGTGGTGAAGATTGGGAGGCCATCAGCGAGACACAGATGTGTCAAACCAACCTACTTAGGAGGTCAACGGCCTCTTCCTCCCTCTTTGCATGGGGGAGGAAGAATCTAGAGCCCATCTATTTTCCAGTTGTGAATACTCCAAACAGGTACAGGAGAAAGTACTGGTTGCTTGCGATATTACTAGAACTATTAGTCCTTGGCAGGATGAATTCAACTGGGCTGTTAGGAAATTCAAAGGAAAGGCACTGCCCCTTACCATTTTGCAGCCAGCCTAGAACGTAGGCATTTACCATATATGGCATGAGTGAAATAGGAGATTCCATGGAGGGAAAAGCAGAAATGAACAGGAAGTATATACTCTTATTGTTAATAATGTTAGAGATAAAATAAAGGGGATAAATACTAATGATAGCACCATAAATAATACAATGAGGAATACAATGAGCAAAATCCCCCTGATCAAGGAACTAAATTGTAACATCAAAGGATCAAGCCACTAAAATCATGACAATGTTCAATTAAGTTTGATTACTTGAATTGATGAAAGTAATTTAGTTTTACATTAATATAAATAAATTATTTATATATATATACACACACTATATATATATATATATCAATGAGAATTCTATGTCGAACCCACAAGAGAAATATTCCTATATCTTTTTACTTAACTGTATCTCTTTGAAGGAACTAATTGCTTCATTTAGCTAATGACTAAAAGCTAATTAAGGTTCAATTATTGATAATCTAAACGTGTTATTATTATTACTATTTTTACTTTCGAAAGAAAAAA
>JBBYHO010000006.1:9544693-9597223 GCA_038382025.1 Adansonia gregorii
CCTTGAAAGATAGGGAGTGTAAAGGTTATACCTTGTCCTTGAAAGGTAAATAATTCAAGTTAGTGAATTATGGAAATTCGAGGCAAGTGAGGTCGAGGTAGAGGACATAGGCAATTGAGGCCGAACCTCTATAAATCATCGAGTTTGCTTTTTCATTCCCTTTTCCTTGATTGTTTATTTTCATTCACTAAATTACACTCTAAAAGTTTATTGTTTGAATTTCTCAAGTTTATCTATGAAAATTTTAATTTATCAAAATTTTGAGAAATCAATTCACCCCTCTTGATTTCATTCACCACCAAAAGGTCTAACAATTTTGAATGTGGAATTGTTATTTTTCAACTAATTCATATTATGTTTGGGCCATTCTAGCCCATTAGATGATTTTTTTTGGTTTTAAAAATATTTTTATTGAAAATTTCATGAAATTTGTTATCTAAAAAGGTACTTTTTGTGATTTAATAATTTTAAACGAGTCTAACATGATTTATCCAAATTCGTTACACCCTTTCCCTTACACATGCTGTCAATGCCAAACCAAACCTAATTTCAAAAATTAATTCCTTCTAAAAAACGATTTTCTAGGATTTTTGGAATATGTATGTATTAATCTTTATTGGGTTATCATTCTAAAGGTGTCTTATTTTCCACTAGAACCTTCAAATCTATACAAAATAAGTTCATGAAAATGGATAGCATAATGCTATTCCTTCTTTATGAACTTAAGAAAAATTAATGAAATTTCCCAAATCATCTCTTCAAAGCATTCGGATGCATTGGAATGAATTCAATTAATTCCCCATGGAGTCATGTGTCATAACATGAGTCCTACTGGGCTTCGATTAAAGCCCGAACATTTTCCAAAACAAATTTTATCTTATTTAAATTATTATTTTTAATTGAAGATCTATATTTTCACCAAGAAATATCCAAAAACATTTCAATTTTCAAAAATTACTTAAAGTGTTCTTGGTGGAGAGACTGCAACCTTGCTTTTCTAAAGAAATACTCTAACCTTATTGTAGACAGCATTTTGTCTAAGCCAACATTTGAAGTATTTGAAGTCATAGTCTAAGGTGCCATCGAGGTCATTTAAAGAAGCATTAGTCAAGTTCCCACCATTCGTGGCTAAGGTAAACAGTTTAAAAAGTCAAAGGTAAGAAAAAATTTGCATTTTTCTATATCTGTCTTGATATAAGGGCTTGAGGTATCGATACAATGCTCCACATCATCCAAATTCCAAGGTTTTGCTATTTGTCTCGATACCTAGGGTGTTTGTATTGATACAGTGCTATATTTAGTTAAAATTATGAATTTTGGCCAACAAGTTTCGATACAGGGATGTATATATTTATACAACAAGCTCAGTATCGATATAAGCTTGCTAGTATCGATACACCCTATTTTGTATCAATATCAAGTTCAAAGTATCAATACCTTCTGGGTTTCTTTGCTTAATGTGTTGACATAAAGCTTAATGTACCGATATACAAGGCTCTTTTGGCCTAATTTGAGACATTTTTCCTCTCTTTATACCATGATTTCAAAACTCATATTTGCTCATGACATTGGCCCCAAAAAGCATCCAATATCAAACATAACCTCATACAAATCATATGGATTTAATTTTTGGGCTCTAAACATCAGATTAACACATTTTAGAAATGCCTACTGAGCTTGGAATAAGGGCATTTCAAGAGAAAATCTAGTTTTATGAAGGATAAACTTGAAACTGCTCATCTGATCAGCTAATGTATGAATTTCTTTGCCTACAAGAATCAAGGTTAACCAATCACATATTGAAAGGTTTCAGCTCATTATAATGAGTCATCATATTTTACATACCAGAAGTCCTATATACCCTCATTGCTAAGTTATCTTAGTGGCTAAAGCTATCCATTATATAACCCTTTTACTCAACTGACAAAAAAAAACCCTTTTTTACATTAGCCACAAAGAAAACCATTAAGATCTCTAAAAAATCTTATTCCCATAGCTCCCTTTCCATGTTTCCAAAAACTCTTCAAAAACCTATCATTTTTCTAATCTCTGCCTTAAAAATTATCCTCCATAGCCACCATAACCAAAAGCTGTTTCTTTTCATTTTTTCCTTTCTAATCCATAGGAAAAAAAAAGAAAAAAATGACCTAGAAGTTGCTAAAGTGCTGCCTAAGAATGCTAGGAGTTAAAGCTTATATTGTGGTATATCTTCTATCTTTCCTTCTTTTTATTTTCTATTTTCCTTCATCATCATTATTTTAGTGAACCTTATTGTTTCCATGACCCTATTAAGGTTTCCATGCATTATTGTAGCTTTGTTTATGGTAGCTTTAGGATTTTCATGACTTTGGATGCTTCAAAGGTATTTTAGTGAACTAGAATGCCATATTTCTTGTTGGCATTAAAGCAAGCCCTACTCCTGCATTTTTCCATGTTTTTCCTCATCCTAACATGCTCAATTCATGTGTGAATGCTTAGCCTAGCATAGTTTGATCTTGAAATACCTTAGGATGGATTTTCACTATGATTTCTTTGATGAAGTGTATGGGTAGCTTGCTATTTTGAGTGATTGTTTATGTCTAAAATTTTCACTTTGTTTAGTTCATTATATGTTTGTTGAAATGCCTCTATAATGTTTTAAAAATTTGTTTTCCAAGAAAACCAAAGTTAAGTTTATACTAACCTCAATCAATGAGGATTAGCATTAATTTAAAGTTTTTAATATATTGGTTGTCCAATTTTGGGGATATATGAAACACCAATGTTTAAAATCATGGCCCTATTAGGCCAAATAAATTCTATCTTAAACCAAAACCAAAACCAAGAAAATGTTTTCAAATATTTAATTTAAGTCTTGTTTCAAGCCTACCATTACCATTGCTGTGAATATTGGATGGTTCGATGGCTTACTCTACGGGAGTTGGATTGGTCTGTTACTTCATTACTATGGACCTAGGTGATTGGACATTTGTATGTCTGACACCTTGAAACAAAATCATAAAAGCCTTAACTTAAAGAAACCCTTGCTTTGGTACTAGTAGTATAGTGATGCTTATTTGAAAATATCTTTTCAATGATTTTTTCGAAATTTTCTAGCATTTTTCCTAGATAGGGCATTAAATTACCTTTACAATGATACCTTATTTTTCTCGGATCATTCCGAATATAAAAGCTATGATTTTTCGAACCTTTGCTGTCTAGAACCCCTTGAATCAGTAACTCACATTTTGTTTAGGCAATTTTGACCGATCATGATTTTTGGGATTTTTAAAACATTTTTCCCAAAAGGTCTATGAAATTTCGTTTCTGAAAAGGTATCATTTTGTGATTTAACCATTCCAAATGAGTTCAGAATGATTTTTTAGTGTTCACTAGTCCTTCTTTCCAGCACTTGCTATTAATGCTGACTTAGGCCCGATTTCAAAAATTAATTTTGTCTAGAAGTGATTTTCTAAGATTTTTAAAATATTTTTACATTAATCCTTATTGAGATATCTTTCCAACAATACCTCGTTTGCCACTGAAAGCCATCAAACTACGCCAAAATTAATTCGGGAAGGTGGGTAGCGCGATGTTATCCCTTACTTTTGCTAAACTTAAGAAAATTCATTTGGATTTTCTTGAACCATATTTTCTAGTCATTCAAATGACTTGAAATATATTCATATAGTTTCCCGATGGTGTTGTGAGTCATGAAATAGGCCTCTTTAGGCTCAGATCAAAACTTAAATTTTTTTTTTCAAAATTAATTTCCATTTCTTGTTGAAAATATTTTCCATCCTAAAATTTATTTTTTTCAAAAATATAAAAAATTTTTATTTTCAAAAATCACTCAAATTGTTTTCGTTTGAGGGGTACTCCAACCTCGTTTTTTGAGAGGATTTTCCAAGCCTATTTCCTCTGAGAGGTTACCTAAACTCACTATTCAAAATACATCTGAAATCTAAGTTTTCCTTCATTTTCGCTTCTCTAGACCTTTTATCAAAATTTTATGCCTAAGATAACTTTTGAATCCAAACACTTCTCAAAATTGTTTGTTCAGTTATTCCTTAATAACCAAGATCAATTATGAGATACATCCTGATCATCCCATCTTTTCTATGTATTCATGTATTCATCTTTAATGTAATATTTGTTATATTCATTTATGTCTTACTAATTCGTTTCTCTTTCTTGATGATGATTGGCATTCATCTTTTAAACAAAATTTAATTCCATTAAATTGAGGCAGTGTTCTCTCTAGTGTTTGACATAGACTTTTCTTTTCTAAATCAATCCAGACTTCATTTTACCTAATCCTTTATGTTTTTCCTCCTTCTTAGGCTGCATAGAGAGATATTAAAAGCTTTTATCATAAAAACCTAGATCCAATATTAAAAATTTTGTATTCAGAAAAGGGGATTACACATAAATAATGATCCAATGAAAAATCAAGGAAAACTGAGACTTTGATAATTTATGTCTAGATGGTACCAATTTTGGGCATCGTAGGGATGCTAGTATTTCCCTAAGCATAACTGACTACTGGAACCTTTTTAAAACAAACTATATAGAGTTCATAAAATTATTTTTTTGAGTTTCATAACTCAGAATCATTGATTTTAATAGGTATCCAGTCATACCTAGCCTAAGATGATCTATGGCAACTTCAAGTCATGGTCATTTCATGATGGCCATCCATGACTAATTGAATGAGCGATTCGTCTAACAGTTCTCTCATCGACTTTTACTTTATCACACTTAATTCACACTTATATCTGATTAGCCTCTCGATCATTCTTTTTTTGAGAAAGAATAACACCTTTATTAGATGGAAGTGAGCTACTTATCCTCTATGGTATCTCTTTTTGACCCATTGGCTAGCAATATCTTTTGGGACATAAAGTACTTATGCTCCCATGGTATTCTTTTTATTTGTATGGGCATAGCTAAATATATCCACTCAAATTGAACCCATTCCACCAAGCTTACGATGGGCCTAGGATCAGGGCACCTTGGTTGTTCTTATGGATAAAGGAGTAATTTGGAAACTTTTTAGAGTCAACTTAGCCCCATATAGTCAACCCTAAGAGCTAAACCATGTTAGGCCGTACCGAAGTGATGTTAGATCGACTCAGAGAATAAAATACTTGGAAAAACACTTCTTACCTATTACTCATTTTTATCATTTCTTTGTTACATGAATGATACTGAATGAAAATCATCACCAACGTTTTTCTCCCACCTCAAATTATGTCATCTGTTGCAATAATACTATTAGGGCACATCATTATGCTATCTAGCCTATGGCTAACATTTTTTTTCCTTTCATATGTGATGATATTCGAATTTTGTCAATTAACATCCCCTTCGAGGTTGGTATCACCTCCCAAGGAATTGAACTTACTTGGGCAAGTCATTATGCTACCTAACCAATGGCTTAGAGCCTGTCAATCATTAAAACATGATACAGAAGTACAAAAAGTCCTTAAAGGCCTTGTGTTGTCTTGATGGTAATAAACACCTGAACAAAAAAGCATGTTGTCCAATCGATGGCTTGACATTAGCTTGAACTGTACGGTGATGAATGAATCATCACTGCCTTGAGTAGTAATTTTTGTCCTCATCGGACAATTATGTGCTGGACATATTCGTATGCTATCTACATAAGTCTAAGTTTGACAAGCAAAACGTCTACACCTATATTTTTTTCCATGCTCAACTCGAGGCATCGTGATGTCATCGAGCATTTTGTTATATGATTTATTCCTGGTCTTTAATACATTACTAACTTGGCATTTCTTTTGTTGTTGTCTTTACTACATGATTCATATCATTTCATATCATCTTGGGATAATTGGTTCCAAGAGTGGTGTCCATAAACAAGTATCTCACCATGGTACAAGCATTAGTTGAAGGGTTTGAAGATTTGAGACAGTCAAGATTGAGTCCAAAAGAGAACAGAGAGAGTGGGGATAGTTTTTGGCTTGGATATATCTCAAAGATGCCAAAATGGGTTGAAATGGTTTTCAAGTAGTTCCATCTTTAGGAGTTAAGAGATATGTGGAGTGGTTGGGATGAGACTGATAAAACAATCTTTATAGAAGATTATAAGGATATTGCTCTATTAGTCTAAGTTAAAGTCAACTTCAAATTATTATATGCCATGATACAATTTTGGAATCTTGCATATACGTGCTTTGCTTTCAATAGCAAGACCTGGTCCCTATTGTAAAAGAGTAGGTAGTGACGCTTAACATTTTGAAGGGCTAATTCGATAAAATTCACTCTAAGTCAAAAAAAAAACATATCTTCCTCAGGAAAAACTTGGTTAATGTGCTTGGAGTTGGAGAATGCTGGTAAACTCACATTTAGTTAAATCGAGGAATAGTGCGTACCATGGGACAATTTGAAGTCTATTATGAGCATTCAATTATACAAGAAAAAGATTCGAGACGCTTTTGCATTGGTAATCTATGTTTGATTAGTATTTTAAGGGCTTTAGGACATAAAGAGGTACCGTCGTAGATATCTGCTCAAAACTAAGTTGCAATATCAATCTTGCTCTTGCCATCTTAGGAGAGACTCTTTGATCCTTAAATTTTGGGAGAGAAGGAGGTAAAGCATGCATCATCAAGTGCTAACCAATGTTGTATGTATGGTTTCTCAGTCATTTTTTGGTAAAAGACAACCATAGCCATAGATGCCAAATTTTAGTCCTCTCACCAAGTTCTTGAAAACAAAGTGACTGCAAGATACCACCAAAGATAAATGGATTGCAAAGTTCCAAGATTTGAATGCCAATGAAGTGACTTAGGCAGTTCCATGGATAATTGTGGGCTCAATTTTGCATAAATGCAAACCATTTCTTTGGGTGCCTTCTAGTGGATTATGGGGATGCATTGGTTATGTTTTGCCTATAGTTTTATGATAGTTTGATTGTCGACAGTTTGCTCCTTTCACTTATGACCTTTATATGCTAGATTTAGAATAAAGAAGGGATGGTGCATAAGCCAGGTAAAAAAGATCTTTGATGCATGGTGAATGACTTCCCGGATCATATTAAAAGAAAAAAAATAGTGACATCAGCCTGTGATGATTGGATAGTTAGGTGAGCTAACAACAACATATTGTTGCCCACTAAGGGAATCCCTTGTGTTCCGATAGAAAACCCTATACTTGAGACTAAAATCTTGAAGTGTGAGTTTGCACAAGAAAGAGTTGTTTTCATTAAAAAAATTTATCAGTTGCATAAAGAACAGAACTAATGAGAGGATAAGTGTAAAGTCCAAGAGGGGTTTGACTTTCATAAAAGATATCTTGTTATTAAAATAATTCATAAAACTTCTCTCATATGCTAGGAGAAATTTGAGCACTATTGTAACTTTGAAAACATTACTTTGATTTTTTGAAAATTCTAATTTTATAATAAATAATAAAATTTGTCCTAAGACTTGGTTTTGACTACACGTAAGAAATTAAACTCAAAAGACCTAAATACGATTGATGAGACTAAAATGACCTTTAAATGGAAGCATCATAGTAACTTTAAAGGACTCAATTTTAGTGTAAAATTACTAAAATGTCCCTAGATATAATATCTTTGATATGAAAGTATCTTGGTAACCCTAAAAGACTTGAGAATGATCATAAAAGATGAACCTATACCTAATGCACACCATTATCATGAAAGAATCCCAATGACTCTTGATTGAAAGATAAATTACCAAAATACCCCTAAAATGTGCATTTGACGTATAAATATCCCAGTATCTTAAAGGATTAAGTATCATTATAAAGAAGATGAACTTGTTCTTATTATGCCATTTGGCCTATAAGCATCCCAATAATTATAAGGACTTGGTTCTAAGATAAATTACTAAAATGCCTTTCGAGATTAGTTTTTTCATGAAAACTTCCTGATAATGCTAAAAGACTTAAAGATGATAAAAATTGATAATTTTACCTTAAATGGGTAACTTGAATATTAAAGGTGACCTAAAATGCAATGACTACAATTAAGCCTTTAAACTTTTCAAAATTACACTTTAAGCCCAAAATGACTAAAAATGCAAGAATGTTCCTAAAATAACTAAATACCCTAAATGGGTAAATTGTTATGAGAAAAAACTATTTTAACCTTAAAATACAACGTTCTCATAAATAGTCTCTAAATTTTGAAATAATCATACCCTATTAGAGAGTTGGAAGAACATGAAAGGTTTTAATACATTTTCTACCCCACCAGAAAATCGAAGGAATGCTAGAAACACTGCATAATGACCAAAATACTTTGAATAGGAATTTTGATATGTGGAATGACCATTTTGATCTTAAAATGCTATGGTTTACCTAATGGACTCTAAACTTTTTTATTTTTTAATTTGGTCCCTATATTAAACAAAATCACAAATAAACATAAAAACATCCCAAAAATCATGGAAATCACACCAAAGTCACAATAAGCATTCGACTAAGCACCCATGGCTTTAAAACAATTTCTTATTTTTGCAAATAAGCCTCTAAACTTTTTAAAATTAAAACAAGATCCTTTAAAGGTTAAAAAAGCTTGAAACACATTCAGACAAGTTAGACATGCAGGGAAAACACCCTTAAAGGTCTCAACATGATCGAACCAAGCCTAAATGGCCATAGAAAAATTTTTGTAATTTTTGCAATTTAGTTCCTATATTTTCTATAATTACAAAATAGCCTAAAAATCTAAATATCACAAAATCACACATACTATTTTTAGCCAAGCATGGAAACACCCATCCAAGGTTAAAAAATTTGCAAAATTATTTTTAAACCTTTACAAGTTTAAAATTTCCAAAATATCATAAAATTTTGCATGAAAAATTATTCGAAGACCATTATAAGTTTCGGCCAACATGCATTTCACCCACAAAATAATTATTTTCATCAAATATTTCTATGAATATCAATATACACACATATGATAATTTTTTACCAAGCATAAATACGCATAAAACATGATAAATAATGACTATATCAACATAAATCAACATAAACATATTAAGAAATATAAGATAAAAATATATGCATAAAAATAACATTATTTTTATTAGTAAGCACAAAGAATCTTTATAAAAATCAACACATTACAAATAAAAATTAAATAAAGTAACAAAATTAAGGAACTTTGTTCATAGTCAACATGAGCATGGATTAAAATCCATGAGCTCAAGCATGATGTTAGCTCACTAAAAAGAAGCAAAACGAGTGAAAGTATCAAAACCTAAAAATTTTCTAAGTATTTTTACATTGGAACGTGTAGAAAATATGTAATTACTTAATTTTTCTCTAGTATTTTTTTGGTGCTTTTGTATTGGAGAACCATTCCCCTTTGCTAAAAGCATCCTCCCTTATTTATAAAGGAGTAAGTCAGCCAAGGGGCGAAGGAATGCCCTTGGCCGAATGGTTCTAGCAATTTTTTTAATTTAATTTAATTTATTAATTAATCCTTTAGATATTTCTAGGTTATATCTAGCTTTAATTAATTAATTTTACAATAGTAAAAAAGCCTAAGGTGGGCTAAGCTTGAGTGTTATGATGATCTAAGAAGATATTAATTTAATATATAGTTAAAATGTAACTAAATTGGTTAAGGACTAAATTGTCACATTCAACAAATTATAATATCTAGTTAATATGTAACAAATTTAGTGAAAACAATGAGTTAGACGGACTAAATTGTAAGAAATTAAAAGTTATAAATTAAAAATTTTAGCTACGAATTTAAACACATAAAAAGCCTAATTAAGTGCCCATATAATATTTTAGATCCAGAAAAATTAATAAAAATTTTGAAGAGAGAAAACATTATTGGGCTTGGTTGTAAAATTAAAATGGGCCTAGTAAGGCCTTGTTGGAAAATATAATGGATTGGTTGAAATGATCATAAATGGGCTTGTAGAGAATGAGATGTGCTTGGTATAAAATCAAAAATGACTTTGACGAGCTTATTGGCCTTCTTAAAAAATTAATGGGCTTATTTGGCTAATTAACAGAATCTATAATTTGTAATCCATTAAAGAAATTTGTCCCCAAAAATAAAATAAAAATAAAATAAAATAAATTTTTCCTATAAAATTCCAAGTGTTGAAAAGAAATTTTTTTTTTTGAGAAAGACATAATCAAGAATTCTAAACTTATAAAATTTTACGAGAAAAATCTTTTGAAAAAAATTGATTTTTGAAAGAAAAATAAAAAACTCGTAAAATAAATTAGAGCTTCAATGCTGAATTAATATGAATTTAATGAAGATATCTAAAGAATTTTAAAAATTCTAAACCTAGAAAAAATCCATACTAAAAATTTATAAAGCGGAAGACTTTGCATTTTAGAAATGAGAAAATTTCAAATATACATCCAAATATTTACAAAAATGAGTTAAATTTAACATATCATTAAATTGTAAAATAATAAAGATGAAAATCTGAAGTCTGAATTAAATTTTATCAAAAAACTTTCATGAGCAAAACATGCGCAGCATAGTGAAAATTTTAAAATTAAATACTAAAATGGACAACTTAATATCTCGTGGTATAAAACACCAATAAATATTTTTTTGGATTATTTTTTTTGTTCTTCAAGATAAGTATCAGCGTAAATACTACATTGGTATTGGTAAAAATATAAGATAGTCGACTTGCCTTTTTTTTACAAAAAAATCTCAAAAAATCCTTTAAAATAAGAAATTTGATCATGATATCATCTGTAAAAGTGAATTTCAAATTTTAAGAAGAATAAAGTAAAACCAATTTTTTGGTATTAATACTACATAAAATATCAATAATAATGTACAACAATCAACACCCAAAACTTCATGAAAAAATCTCGAAAAATCTTTAAAAATAGAAAATTTGACCATGATATCTTTTGCAAAGATAAATTTTAAACTTTGACAAGAAAATATTTGAAGGTTAATATTTCTCTTGAATATTCATCCATTTTAGCCAAGATCTATATTTTACAAGTCTTGAAACTATACTTTTTGGTCACATGCATATGCAGCATTTAAGTATGACAAAATTGGTTTTGGAAACACCCAACTTGCTTGGAAGAGATCTACCTTTACCAGGCTAGCTGCTAAATTCTCAATCTCGAGTATTTAAGACTGTCAAAAAAGGACCCAGATGAAATTAGGTGTCTAGAACTGATCCTCTTTGGCAATTGCTGAGAATTAGAAATAGTGCAAATACCAAATAGACACAACTTTGTTCATTTTGTAAAGTCTTGAAAAATAAACTAAACTAGATATACATTAAAAATAGAATAACCAAGGGTGAAACCTTTGGTTGAATTGTTGACTAAGACAAGGCCTAAGTTTAAAGAGTTGGCTCGGCCAAAACCAAGGCAGTCAATGAAAATGATTAAGATGAAATATAAGTCTAAAAGGGTTGACTAGAATGGAACGAGGATAGTCAACTTAGGTAGGAACCGGGTGAAACCTAAGTTTAAAAGGTTTGATCAAGGCAGAACTCAAGTCCAAGAAGTTGACCAAGGCAAAACCATGACAGTTAATGGAAGTGACCAGGGCGAAACCTAAGTAAAAAAAGGTTGACTAGGGCAAAGCCTAAATAAAAAAGGATTGACCAAGTGGAACCTAAGTCAAAAAGGGATGACTAAAGTAGAATCTAAGTTGAAAAAAATTTATCGAGACAAAACCATATGAGTTAAAAAAGGTCGATAAGATAAAAACTAAGTCAAAAAGATTAACTAAGCAAGAACCTAAGTTAAAAAGGGATCACTAGGGCAAAACCTAAATCTAAAAGCGATAATTAAGGTGAACCTAAGTTGAAAGAGGTTCACAAGGACGAAACCATACGAGTTAAAAAAGTTGACCAAGGTAGAACCTAAATTGAAAAGGTTAATCAGAGCGGAACCAAAGTTAAAACAAGGTTGATCAGGATAAAGCCATATGAGTGGATAAGTCTAAAGGGTTGATTGGGATGAAACCATATGAGTCAACAAGCCTAAAAGTTTAATAGGGGAGAAACCATACGAGTTAATATGTCTAAAGGATTGACTAAGATGAAACCATATGAGTCAACAAGTCTAAAAGGTTGACCAAGATGAAATCTTATGAGTCGATGCTCTAAAACGTTGACGAGGATAAAACCCTATGAGTAAATAAGTCTAAAAAGTTGATTGAGATAAAACCCTACAAGTCAACAAGTTTAAAAGGTTGACTGAGATGAAATCTTGCCATTCAACAAGTCTAAAGGGTTGGTTGAGATGAAATCATCAGAGTCAACAATGTAAAAGGTTGATCGAGATGAAACCATACAAGTCAACAAGTTTAAAAGGGTTGATCGAGATAAAACCATATAAATCAACAAATCTAAAAGGTTGACTAGGACGAAACCATATGAGTCAACAAGTCTATAGTGTTGACAACAAGTCTAAAGTGTTAACCGAGATGAAACCATACGAATCAAGAAGGCTAAAAGGTTGACAAGGATGGAACTATGTCAACAAGTCGAAACAGTTGACCAAGAAAAAACCTGCGAGTTAACTTGGGTAGAGACAATGTTTGATATTCAATTAATTTAAAGGGTTGTGAGACTAACCTTTCAATGTTAAGAAAGTTGACTTGGTGAATGATTATTACTTTTCTCCAATATCATGCTTGGCTTTTAATATGCAAATCATTAAATAAGATGCATGTAAAATGTATATAATGCATTTCCATGACTGTATAATCTCTGACCTAGCACATTTTAGAATCTAAGGTATTTTAGAAAGTGTAACAAATGTTGTTTTTCATTTGGTGAAATGGGATTGACCTCTACTTGGAGTTGAAGGTTATGGATATTTCTTTTCCTTTGGAAAAAGAGAACTCGTACCTAAACTTGAAGTTGAAGGCTTTTTCCTATACGTGGAGTTGAAGGTTCAAACTGTTAAGGGCTATTTTATGTTTGCCCTATGAAATCTTTCTCCTAATCTTGACTTTAAGATTTTAAGAGTTGTTCTATTTTTCCTAAAAAATCACCAAATAACGAATTAGTGCAGTTAGATAAGAATCACAATTCACTACTTGAAGTAGATTTCTATTAAAATTATGAAAAGGACTACAATTCATCTAAATTCCAAGTTTATGGAATAAGATCACTTTTTCATTCTAACCTGGGAAGATCTACTTGATAAAAAATTATGAAAATTTCATAATAATTTGAACTATGAATTTTCCAATATCAAGGATAATGGATATGCCATCTTCATTTGTTAAGGCTTCTTTGTGATTCATGATCACCGACAATTTTGAATGAAATGAAAAAATGAATTTAAAGGAACAAATGGGGTGGTACTACTAAAACTTTATTTCAAAAAAATTGGTACAAGAAAGTTAAAGTTTATCAAGACCAAGCTTGAGTGGATGTTCCTAAGGGAGTTCCTTAAAACACAAATAGTCAGGTATAACATCCTTTTAATCTTCACATACAATAGCTTAGTAGGTGTTAAACTAATGTTAATAAACACAAGTCTCAAAAGGTTAATTCGAAAGGTTTTTGGAAAGCATCAATTTCTAAGGTAGAGTACAAAAGTTCTAAAAGGTTATTTTGAAAAGAATCAATGTTTGGGTATTTGACTCAACTTTTCGCTGATGTCATGGAATTTTTAGAGGTTTAGGATCATTTTTGAGTTAACATGGAAGGGTTTTTTTTTTCTTTGATGGCTCTTTTTATTAGTTTAGGAACAATTCCAAAGCTTTTAAGTTTGTTCTACACTGCCCTTTTTGGGTTTTCACTTCAAAACTTTATTTTTTTAATTAATTGCCCCATCATATTCTCTAAGAGTTTCCTAAGAATAAATGAACAACTCAAGTAGTTATGTTTGATAAAAATAGACTTCGTAAGTCCTAATATAGGCCATAGTTAATGGTTTAGAAACAAAAGATAGATAGGTCTAAATTAAATGTTTAAAGGTATTTGAATCAAGGATTATTTCTCTTTGAATGAAATTTGATCGTACTTATCTTTACTTCTAATGGAACTTGAACTTTGGATTTTCTTCATTCTTTACTTAATGGAACTTGAAATTTAAACTATCTGTACTCTTTAATTTGAAAAAACTTAAAATTTAAACTTTTTTCATACTTCACTTTAAAAGAACTTGAGATTTAAACTTTCTTCATACTTCACTTTGAAGGAACTTGAAATTTGAACTTTCTTCATTCTTCAAAATTTTCATTGTGACAATTGACTTGTTTTTCTTGTAAATTTAGAATAGAATTTGCCTTTTCTAACCTTGAAGCTTTGCTTTACTAGTCTTTCAGTGTGGAGTGTAATCCTTGATTAGGTTTTAAAGAAAAAAATAAGTTATCAGGCTTAAAGAGAACTAAAAAGGGAATAATTTTATATATTTATGAAAAGATAGAGAAAGATGGCCATTTGTCATTTCAATCAAAGCCATTTAAAGTGGCTAGCATTTCGTTATGAGAAAAGGTTATTTTATTTTTATTTTGAATACCTCAATAACATGACATTGCACCAAATTTTTAAAGGCTTAAGATATGCCCTTTACATTATCAACTACATAGCCACCAATGAATCTTGGTTTTGTTTGAGCTTTTAGGAAATAAATCAAATTGGTATGGGAAAACTTCAAATTTTACATCTTATCTATCAAGTATTGGATTAAAAATGTCTTATCCCAAAGGAAAAGGTGTTTTTGGCTCACATTTGTTTTTATTCTTCTTAAATCAAGGATTTGGAAGAGTGTCAGGGAAGTTATGGCCAAAGATCACTCAAATGAGGGAGATCTTAGAATCACTATCATTATTCTAACACATGTTGAGCTATCAATATTTGAATTTTTTAGAAGTACAACTTGTTGTTTGACTCTCAAGAAATCTAATAAAGAACGTTTAGGTATGGAATGTCTATGGCTAGATGTTTAGAATAATCATACACATGAAGGTGAAGGACTTTTTTGGGAAAGTTGAATCAACAGTGATAACCTATCTAATTAAAACCTTTAGAAAAATTTTTATTGTCCAAGATATTGGAAATCATTCTTAACAAAATTCATGACCTATGATAGAATACGTAATATGCAAATCAATTATCCAATTGAAACCCTTTCAAAAAAATTCTCATTATCCAAGATATTAGAAATCATTATTAACAAAATTCATGACCTATGATAGAGTAGACAATATGCATAAACCAAAATTCATTTTAAAATTCACAATTTTCAAAAATAAAGATATAGAAATTGCCCTATTCGATGTACTATCATAATGTGGATGGCTCTTAGGCCAATAGTCATTGATAGGTATCCACCAATTTTTAGAATTTTACTGAGTTGGTATCTTTGAGGGTCTGTACTTTGCTTTTCCTTTAAGGGAATCTTCTAAAGGGATTTGCCTTTCCCTCTTTTTAGGGACATCTTTTGAATAGATTAGGTGAAATGCTATTACAAAAAACTAGACATTGGTTTCATGGAAGCAACAAATAAATCTTTCTTGATAACATGGTCTTGTTATATTCAACAACCTAGGCAATTTTCACTTTCGTGTCATAATTGATCATACAAATAGTTTAGCGGTAGTGGGATCATACAAATAGCTTTAAAAAAAGAAGTCGATAAAAAACAAACTATTTATGCTCTTTAGAGCAAAACAATTGCAATGAGACAATTGGGGAAGTTCTACAAGGTTTTAATTATTCATAACTAGTCTAAACACAATAAATGCTTCCATGAAAGTTGAGCTTTAGATTCACTAGTGGAAGATCAATAGGTGTATCAAACTCTAAGCTCTCAGGCTTAAAAATTCTACAAGATGCGTTGTTGTTTCCTATCATCTAAATAATGCTATAAACATAGTGATTATGTGAGACTTGATTTTTTACTGAATTCTTTAGTAGAGAAGATGAGCCCAAAAGCTCATTGGATAACAAATAATCATTCAACCAATTCAAATCAGAATTTGCAATAGCATGTGATTCCTAGTTAACCATGCTAGATACTTTGAATAATCCTTACATTAAACAACATGCATTAGTTACTGAGATCCTTTGACAAAAAATGTTACACCTTGGCATTCAGATTGTTCTAGCTTATGTAAGTAGGCTCTTAAGCTTTGTTTAGATGGTGAAAGATTATTCAATTCTACCAAGACTATTAAGTAATTAAAAGTTGGGATAAAGACAAAATCCAAATGCATTTTCTTGCTTTCTCGACTTTCTATAGTCCTAGCTTCCATTGGCTATGATTCATTGGCATTTATTGATAAAACCACTTTGATATCCCACATATGCCATTTGTTGCCCCTTGGTGAGTTTTAGGGTCATCATGAATATGTATTATGGGATGAGCTTTTACATGCTGAGTATCTTTAGGTGGTTGCCTTCTAGCTTGTACTTCCCTAGATTCCCTAGCAGAAGTATTGGTATGATATGGGACTATTTTTAAATTTGTTTGGCAAATGCTTTAGGGTATATATTTCCTAGACAAACTATTGTTGGATTATTTACAGAGATATTTTGGGTATATGTTCGCTACAAATTTTGGGCATTAGGGGTTTGTGTGTCTTGCACATGACTTGATTGCCTTTCTACTTGTACTACCCTAGATTCCCTCATAAAAGTTTGATAATATTGTTTAGACACTAGCAAACTGGCCCTTTGCTATCTGTTAGGCATTTCTTTCTATCTTGTAGTATCTTGCATCTAGTAATTCAGTATTACTCTACCTTGAAAGTGCAAAAAATAACTTGAATTAATTTATGTGAATATGCACATGTCTTGTTAACATTAATCTTTATCATCATCCATGCATGATTGTCAATGAATGAAAAACTAATACATGAATTAATAACTAAATAAATAAATACATGTACCGATGAATGAATGAATAAGGTAGCATTTAATGGAACAAATTAAGTGCTAGCAATTGGCTAAATATCATGCATGGAGATTATTTCATAGGCAAGAATCCAAGGAACACAAGTCATGATTCAACACTATTACTTCATCATCCAAAGCTCTCTAATTTATCAATTAATTGTTGTCATACATAAACATATTTACATGATTCAAAAATAACAAAAGGGACAACTATTGCAAGCACGTCATTTTCCTAGCTGTGTTAATGTGAACCATAATTTTCTCTCTTTTTTAAACGTTATATTTACAAAACCTGCAAGTAGTCAAAAGATTGTCTCCATGATCACTTTATTGCCCTTCAACATTCTAATACTTCCAATAATGCAATAAAGGTTTAGCAATATTTGATCTTGGCTCAACTTAGGATTACATTGGCATTAAGTAATTCTTGAACTTTACTATTAAAGTTATTGCATTCTTCTATAGAATGTTCCCATAATCCTGCATGATATTTGTATTGTGTATTGAAATCAAAAAATTTAGGATAAGTGGGTTCATGGGAGCAAATGTGTAGACAAATAATAAGCTAATCCTCAAACAAAAGAAAATATAATTCTTTATAAGTCAATGGAGCGAATCAAATATTCTCCTATGGTCTGCTCTCAATATGAAAGCTAGGAAATTATGGGCTAGCATCAGGAAGAACAAAAAGATTGAAAGGTAGGCTAACTTGCATGAATGCATAATTCGGTGTTTTTGCCTCTCTTTTGTTTAAAGGCATACTCAATTTGAACAATTGCTCCTTTATCTATTAAATCTCATGTCCCATTTTTTTGATTACTTCCTCCAAGATCTTGGCCCTATTTATCAGTCTATCAACTAGACCTTTTATTTTCCTTGAAATTTCATGGCCATACACACCTTCAATGGACTCTAACATGTTGATTCTTGTCCCTAAATTACCATCCATGCCTTAGTCCTTGAAATAAAATGAATGGGACAATTTTAGTACATTATAGAAATCATGAATGCATGAGCATATAAATAAATGGAAATATGAATCTATGCAGATCTAAAAATACTTGAGTAAATCTAATAATTTTCATAGGATATGAATGTCTTGCAAAGATTAAAAAGGAGAAAATTAATATAATGTGACAATTAATGTGAGAAATAAATAAAATTTATCATAGTAACTCATATGCAAAATTATTGATATAAAAAAATAAATTATAAGAGTAAAAAGTTAGAAGTGTTCCCTCATGTGTACCTAATTTGGTGACTTCTAAAGTCAGACATGGCTTTAACTAGGTGAGGCTGTTATAGCTCATTAAATGAAATTCGGGTTAGATATCTAAATATGTTCTTGAATTGTTTCTCGAGCCTAGAAAGAACTAACGAAGCACCCTAATCTTTACCCATCACATGTTTATGTCAAAAAGGGTTCAATTCGAGTAGGAATATCTTCCATGCTCGTAACCTCAAACAGGCATGGGAATCTACACCCGATAGTGTTTTTATTGGTCTAAACAGAGGCTAGCACCTTAGAAAACAATGCTACTTCAACCCTTCCTAAAATTTTGGATAACCTATGCCCCTTCCATATGCCTGGAGGAGAGTCTAATGGTATGCATACGCATAGTGTGTGTGGGGGAATGAGCAAACCTTTTAGGACTTAACTTTTTCAAAAGTAATAAAAACCTATCCTAAATACCTCATAAAAAAATGTTACAAAAAAAACAAATGGGTTAGTAAAAATAGAAAAAGACTATATAAATCCAAAATATAATAAATTTTTTTGAAATATACTAAGAATTATAGTTAAATATTGATTGAAACCAAATTAATCAAAATTTAGTTAACACATTATTAATTGTAAGCCTAGCTCTCTAACTAGTCCCTTATGGAGTCTCCAAGCTATTACAACATGGCCTGTATATGAATATTGACCAGCTTGACTTAAAGTGAGTGTACCCAGCCTTACTATATATTTAAATATCATTATTATTTTTTATTTCTATGAGCCTTATCATTATTATTTTCTCTTATTTTTGGGGATTCAGTTGTCGAGATGAATCGCTCACTAAACTTAACTCTAAATAATCATTGCGAAATGATATTTACTTTTTTAGGAGTCGCCACCAATCTATGTTGGCTAGGTGAGATTTGTCACCTATCGAAGTTCATAATTTAAGGGTTATAAAACCCTTAAAAACAAAATTGATACTACCAAAGATCACACGAAAAAGGGTCTGGAGTTGATTACAATTATAAATAAGGATTGATCTTCTCATGGCATCCAATAATCAATACCTTATTAATCTTGTGTTAATTGAAATTTTGATTTTTATTCGATCTTAATATCCGTATTTAATTATAATTTCCATATATCAAAGTAAAATTTTATGTAACAAGTTTATTATTCCAAATGAGAAAATCAGATTTTTAATATTTTTGAATGTCAAAATATCTTTCGTATCCTACTACAGGACCGGAGGAAAACATAAGGTTTTTTCATTGTCTTTCGCATCTAACTAGAGAGCCTATGGAATACGAAAGGTTTTAACTAATCAGAATATCTTTTGCATCCCACTGGAGAGCCAAAAGAATACAAAAGGTTTTTTTTCTAAAATTAAAAAATCTTAATTTTTAAAAAGAATATCTCATTATTAAAATAATCTGTAAAACCCCTCTTGTATGCTGGGAGAAATTCTATGCACTATTTTAACATCAAAGACATTACCTTGATTTTATGAAAATTTTGATTTTATAATAAATAATAAAATTTGTCCTAAGACTTGGTTTTAACTACCCGTACAAAATTAAACTCAAGGGACATAAATATGGTCAACGAGACCAAAATGTCTCTTAAATTACCTTCGACGTGAAAGCATCCTAGTAACTTTCAAGTACTCGATTTTATTACAAAATTACTAAAATATCCTTAGGATATATATTTGAAATAAAAGTTTCTCGTAACCCTACCCTAAAAAACTTAAGAATGGTCATAAAAGATGAACATATCCCTAATGGACACCATCTCATGAAAGAATCCTAATGACTACATAGGACTTGGTTTTAAAATAAATTAGCAAAATACCTTAGAGTGTACCTTCAATATGTAAGTATCCTAGAACGCTAAAGGACTAAGTATCATTATAAAAAAGATGATCTATCCATGTTACGCACCTTCAACCTATAAGCATCCCAATGATCATAAAGGACTTGGTTTTATGATAAATTACAAAAATGCCAGAAGGATTACCTTTGCCATGAAAGCATCTCGATAGTCCTAAAGGACTTAAAGATGATAGAAAATGACAATTTTACCCTAAATGGACAACTTGAATATTAAAGGTGACCTAAAATGCAACAATTGCAATTAAGCCCTTAAACTTTTCAATATTACACTTTAGACTCAAAATGGCTAAAAATACAAGGAATCTTCATAAAATGACTAAAATGCCCTCGATAAGATTGATATGAAAAAAAATCATTTTGACCCTAAAAAGCAAGGTTTCCCTAAATGATCTCTAAATTTTAAAAATTATAGCTTGTACCCCATCGAAGAGCTAGTAGAATATGAAAGGTTTTAATACATTTTACACCCCACTAGAGAATTGAAGGAATGATAGAAACACTCCAAAATTGCCAAAATACTTTGAATGGGAAATTTCATATGTGGAATGACCATTTTGACCTTAGAATGCTAGGGTTTGCCAAATTGAGTCTAAACTTTTTATTTTTATTTTGGTCCCTTTATGAAATAAAAGCGTAAATAAACATAAAAAACATCATAAAAATCGTGAAAATCACACAAAAAGTCACAATAAGCATTCGACCAAACACTTGTGGCTTTGAAACATTTTTTTCCATTTTGCAAATAAGCACCCAAACTTGCATTAAAAACACCCCTAAAGATCTCAACATGATTCAACAAAAGCTTAAATGGCCATAGAAAAATTTTGTAAATTTTACAATTTAGCCCCTATATTTTTTATAATTACAAAATAGCCTGAACATCAAACATCATAAAATCACAAATATTATTTCGACCAAGCATGGCAACACCCTTCCAGGGACTTTAAAATTTTGGGAAAATTATTTTTAAGCCTCTACAAGTTTAAAATATTACAAACTAATCTAAAATATCATCAAATCAAGCATAACAAATTATTCGAAGACCATTATGATTTTCAGCTAGCATGTATTTCACCCATAAATAATTGTTTTCATCATATATTTCCATGAATATTAATATGCATAATATCATAATTTTTCCCAAGCATGAATATGCATAAAACATGATAAATAATGAATATATCATCATAAATCAGCATGAAAATATTAAGAAAAATAAGATAAAAATATATGCATAAAAATAACATTATTTCTATCAATAAACACAAATAATCTTGAAAAAAAAGTAATATGTTACAAATAAAAATAAAATAAAATAAACAAAATCAAGGAACTTTATTCACAGCCAACATGCTTTTCCTTTCAACATGGATTAAAATCCATGAGATCAAGCATGATGTAGGATCCCTAAAAGGAAGGAAAATGTGAAAGTATCAAAAACTAAAAAATTTCTAAATATTTTTACCTCATAAAGTGTAGAAAATAAGTATTTTTTGGTGTTTTTGTATTAGAGGTCCATTCCCCTTTATTAGAAACATCCTCCCTCTATTTATAGAGGTAGTAAGTTGGCCAAAGGGACGAATGCCTTCGATTGATTGGTTCTAGCAATTTATAAACTTGCTTTCTTTATTTTATTTTTTATTTATTAATGAATCCTTTAGTTATTTCTAGGTTATGTCTAGCTTTATTTGATTAATTTTACATTAGTCAAATAGCCTAAGGTGGGCTAAGCTTAGGTGTTATGATGATCTAATTATATATTAATTTAATATATAGTTAACATGTAATTAAATTAGTTAAGGAAAAATTAAATTCCAACCAAATAAGTGCATGTAACTAAATGATTAAATTCCAAAATTGAAACAACTATAAACAAAATTGTTAGAATGAAAAAAATGAAATAAATAGAATCATAATTACTAAATTTATGAAAACAATAAGCTAGAAGAACTAAATTGTAGGAAGTTAAAAGTTATAAATTAACAATTTTATTTATGAATTTAAACAGGTAAAAAATCCAATTAATGTCCATATGAAATGTTGGACCCAAAGAATTTATAAAAATTTTGGAGAGAGAAACATTATTGGGCTTGGTTGTAAAATTAAAATGGTCCAATTTAGGCCTTGTTGGAAAATACAATGGATTTGTTAAAATGATCATAAATGGGTTTGTAGAGAATGAGATAGGCTTGGTATAAAATCAAAATGGGTTTGACAAACTTATTAGGCTTGTTAAAAAATTAATGAGCTTATAGGGCCCATTAGCAAAATCTACAATTTTTAAGCCATTACGAAAATTTGGCCCTAATAATAATAATAATAGTAATAATAATAATAATAATAATATTTTCTTATAAAATTCCAAATGTTGAACAAAAATTTTATGTGCGAGAAAGAGACAATCATGAATTGTAAGCTCATAAAATTTTACAAGAAAAATCTTTAGGAAGAAAATAGATTTTTGAAAGAAAAACGAAAAACCCATAAAAAATTAAAGTTTCAAAACCTAAATTACTATGAATTTAAAGAATTTTAAAAAATTCTAAACTTAAAAAGTAATCTTTTAAAAATATTTACGAAGCTGAAGACTTTATTTTTTGAAAATGAGAAAATTCCAAAAATACATTCAAATATTTGCAAAAGTTGGTTGAATTCAGCATATTATTCAAAATACTAGCCTAGATTAATTTATAATATAATAAAGATGAAAATATGAAATTTGAAACAAATTTTATCGAAAAAATTTCACGAGCAGAACACATGCAGTGTAGTGAAAATTTCAAAATTACATGCTTAAACGGATAGCTTGACACCTTATGGTATAAAATGTCAATACATATTTTTTTTCTTGAATATTTTGATTTTTTAGGATGAGTATCGGCATAAATACTATACGAGTATCCATAAAAATATACGATGGTTGACTTGCCAATTTTTACAAAAATTCTCAAAAAATCCCTAAAAATAGAAAATTTGACCATAAAACGTATGTAAAAGTGAATTTAAAAATTTGACAAGGATAAAGTTAAAAGCCCATGTTTTGGTATTAATACTACATAAATATCGATAAAAATATATAACAATTAGCTTTGAAAATTTCATAAAAAATAGTATTGAAAATCTCTAAAAATTGGAAATTTAACCATGATATTTTTTGCAAACATAAATTTTAGGATTTGACAAGAAAACCTTTAAAAGCTATTTTTTTCTCTTGAATTTTCATCCATTTTATCCAAGATCTATATTTTATTTCCCTCAAAACTGCACATTTTTTTTCATCTGCATATATGGCCATTTAAGTATGACTAATTTGGTCTTGAAAACACTAAACTTGCTTGGGGATGTTTGACCTCAACTAAAGTAGCCGTTAAGTTTTGAATTTTAGATGTGTAAGACTATAAAATAAGGCTCAGACAAAATTAAGTGTCTACATGACTTGATTGGCACCTAGCTCTTTGTGGCTGGACTCTATTGGTACTCTTTATTGGCAGACTCGACTAGTGCCCAGCTCTTTATGGACAAATTTCATTGGAATGAAGCTCTTTACAGACGGAATCTCTAGTGCCCTGCTCTTTATAGATAAACTCGACTAATGCCTGTTCTTATGGACTAATTTTATTGGTGCTTAGCTCTTTATGGATGAATTTTATTAGTGCCCACTTCTTTGTGGGTAGACTCTATTAATGCTCAGTTCTTTATGGGTAGGCTCCAGTAATGCCTAGCTTTTTATGAATAGACTTTGCTAGTGCTCAACTTTTATGGACTGAATCAAGTGGTGCCTGACTCACTGTGGACAAACTTAATTGGTGCCCAACTCTTTATGGATAGACTCAACTGACACCTAGCTCTTTACGGATAGGCTCAACTCTTTGGGGGTGGACTTTATTGGCACCCAGCTCTTTATGGACTATAAGGAATAGGTGTTCAACTCTTTGTAAATTGAAAGGATATAAATTTAGATATGTTACCTAGATGTCCTTTTGATTTAAGATCTCATAAGGTCAGGAATTCTTCCCTAAAGCCTTTCGAGTTTTTTCAAAAATAAGAATCTGTACTTGAGGTCTTTTGGTAGTTTGACTTTTAGGTTTTAGAGCTTGCATTTGAAAAGTATTAATTATTGCATGATTAATGCACAAGGATGTAAATACATGTGTAGATGATGCAATATGATAATCTACAAACTTAATTAAATAATTTGATTTAATGTTTTTGAGTTATTTGCTCATCTGAGAGTTTAATCTAGTGCTTTTTTTTCTTTAGGGTTTACCTATGTTGCTCTTGACATTCAAAGGCTCTGAGTGGTCAAAGTTGTTTTTGGAAAGCATGGGAAGCCCATAATTATAGGAGAACATTTTTAAGCTTGATTGTCACACGTTTGGGATTCTTTTGATTAAGGTAGCTCATAAATTTGATAAACTAGTTTTTAGTTTAATTGAAAGGATTGCTTCTAGTGTGTAGATTGACTGACTTAATTTTTAGGGCACTACTGATGAAATGTGAAAAAAAGATCAATGTTTCTATCTTTCGAGTAAGGTTTGCTAGGGGAAAGGTTTTAAATGTGTTTTCAAAATGAGGTCTCTGAGGTTCATTCTTGGTCTTTGGATGTGAAACAAAGTTTTTATAAAATTTTATCTTTTCAAAGTAATTTTAGAAAATCTGGTTATCAGTTTTGTCCATTTATCAAGCATTATATTTTAAATGATAAACATGATGCACGTGGAATATAGGTGTTACAAAAAGGAATTGAAAGAGAAGCAAGCAATTGTATTTCATTCAAAGGAAAAAGAGTACAATTAATAAAAATTTTAAAGGATGTAAAAGACTTAGAAATAGAATTTTTAGGTAGTGGCTGCCTCTGATGCTAGTGACATTAATCTTCCATAAGTACTTTTAGAAATCTTCTTAAGCAGTTAATTGATCTAGCGAGGACTGACTTGTGAAAAAAAGCCTTTGTGTTGCCTTAGGCTTAGGTCGGCATCGACTTTTCTCTTTAGGGTTGGGTGAAAATAAAGTTTGGTAGCATAGGTTAGGGTAATGTAGGTGTATCAGGTTATAATTCAACATTTTGGTCTGGGGCGGTGGATAGCCTATCTAGATCTATGGTAATATAGATCTAGTTAGGTTTAGGTAAGGAAGATTTTGGTCACTTAAGCCATTCTTTTGGGTTTTCAACTTAAGTTGGTTTGTTTCATTGGATGCCTTTGTAAAGTTTTATTCGAGGATTTTTTTTTAGAGGGTTATAGAATGTTCTTTCGAGTTTTCACCTTAAAATCCTATTCAATCATTGTATTTCTTGACGAAATCAGAGTTGACAAGATTAGGTGGGTCACAGCCATCCATCCAAGTTAAGATTTATGCTCTGTCAAAATATATGCATTTCACCATGTATGGTCCTTCCTAATTTAGAGTTTATTTTTCTTGAGCATTTTTGTGGATTAGGAGGATTTGTTAATTGCTAGGTCACCTTCTCAAAATCGATAAAGATGTACCTTTTTGTTATGGGCTCTTATAATGTGCTTTTGGTATATTTGCCAATGATAAATAGTTTTCACTTTTTTCTCGCCAATGAGATTGAGCTACTCATATTGGTCCTTGACCCATTCAACTTTTTCAAGTTATGATTCCATCAAGACTTTGAGTAAAGGAATCTCAACTCGATCGATAGGAAGAACAGCTTCCATGCCATAGACTAGGGAGAATATGGTAGCGTTTGTGGAAGTCCAGATTATTGTGCAGGGGCATGCAGCGTAAAAGGTAGTTTTTTATGCTAGTCTTTGTATATTTTAGCAATCTTTTCAACTATCTTCTTGACATTCTTGTTCGCAGCTTTGACTATTGCATTCAATTTTAGGTGGTATAAGACTAAGTTATGATGTTGAATTTTGAATTAAGAGCAAAATGCTTGCATTGTCATATTTTTCAAATTGTGCGCATTATCTTTAATGACCTGTTTGGGAAGCTTATATCTACAGATGATATTTTTTTTTACAAATTTGCACACCATATATTTAATGACTTTTACAAAGATGCTTTTACCCATTTAGTGAAATAATCAATGGTGACTAGGATGAAATGGTGCTCGTTGGAGGCTTTAAGAGTGATAGGTCTGATCACATATAAAGAAAGGCCATAGAGCTTTTATGGCATGTAGAGGTGCTAGCGAGACATGAATTTTGTTTGTGCAGATTTAGGTTTTGTATCATTTTCGAGCATAATTGATGCAATCCTTTTTAAAAGACAACCCATAATAGTTCGATCGCATACCTTGCTTCCTTATTTAGTGTCTATTCGCATGCATACCGTATATTCCTTTATGGATTTCTTTTAAGAACCTTTTAACCTCAGGAGGATCCATACACTAGAGCAACACTTGATCTCAGCCTTTTTTGTATAAAATCTCACTATCTAAAATAAAACTCATAACTATTCTTTGGATGGTTCTTTTATAGATTTTAGTAGCATGCTCCAGAAACTTATTGTAAGATGTACTAAAGAATGTAATAGTACCATGTTATCCATCTTTTTTCTGTTGTATGCTATGATAATGAATTGGAGCTTCATGGACATTCTTTGAATAAGTGTAACCTTTGACTTTTGGTTTATTTTAAACATAAAGGCCAAGGTTATTAGAGCATTGACAATTTGATTTTCCCCCGTGGCAAATGTTGGAAGCTAATTTTGTCAAAGTCTTTTATCAATTCAGAGATTAGTCACCCATATTGGATTAGTTTGGCATCCAAAATCTTCCATTCTCCTTGAAGTTAATAGATCACTAAGGTTGAATGCCTGAAAACTTACAGAGTTTTGTTATCTTTTTTGATGGCATCTTGGAGTCTCAGAATATAGGTTTCGTATTTGACCATGTTATTGGTATAGTTAAAATTTGATCTGGTGGTGAAAGGGTAGTAATTACCATCAGCTGAGATCAAAATTACCTCTATTCCATGCCCTAATGTATTTGAAACACTATCAAAGTATATCTTTTAAGATCGGCAACAATTGAAAGTATTTTTTACTTTGGATATGTACATTAGATCTTCATCTGAAGACATAAAATACAAAGGCTATAGTCATCTGTCGCTTGGCTTGCTAGAAAGTCAGCTATTGTATTACCTTTTATGGCTTGATTTTTATTTAGAGAGCAAGACTTGCCACCTGCTTAATCTTTTTGATAAGGCAAGGGTTATGCATATGTTTTTGATGAGGTCAAGTTTGGCAATTAGCCATATGGTTTGGTATAACATGTATTGCCTTAACCTTTAAGCTATTTAAGTTAGAGCACAACATAGCTTTGTTACTGCAGAATAATTACTTTCACACTCTATGAACTTTTTGCTTAAATAGTAGATAGTCTACTTCTTTTTATCTAACTGTTATGTTGACTTAATGTACAATCCATAGATTTGTCAAAAACTGATAAGTACAGGATTAAAAGTCAACAAAGTATTCATGGCACAAGCACTGGCAGGTTCAAAAAGTAGTGTTTGACTTTATTAAAAGCTTTCAGCATTCTTTATTCCATTCTCTATGATTTTATTTTTAAAGCAATCGAAAGATCGGATCACATTTTTCAATTAGTTAAGATATGAATATGGCTATATATTTTAATCTTTCTAAGAAACTTCTCACTTTTTTTTGAGTTCAAGGCGGTGGCAGATTTTTAATTGCTTTAAACTTGTTTGTTTTTACCTTTATTTTTTTTCACTCATAATGAAGTTTAGTAGCTTATTATATGTGATGTTGAAGGTGCCTTTAGCAAGATTTAGTTTGGGTTTGTAGTTACATAATCGTTCATAGAGTTTCCACTGATTGGCAATGTGTTCACTCTTCCTTAGGGATTTGGCGATCATATCCTCCACATAGACTTCCATCTCCTTGTGCATGAAGTAATGGAATAATGTCACCATTGGTCTCTGATAGGTTGCCTCGATGTTCTTGAGTCTAAAAGGCATAAGCTTATCCATACATGGCAATAAAAATGGTTTTTTTTCATGTCCTCGAATGCTATTTTAATTTGATTGCAATAGAAGGATCATTTATGAAGGAAAATAATGAATTCTTAGCGGTGTTGTCCACTAGAGTGTCGATGTAAGGAAAAAAGTTATCCTTAAGGCTAGCTTGGTTTAATCCCTATAGTCTACATACAACCATAGTTTGCCATCTTTTTTAGGGACTAGGACTATGTTGGCTACCTATTTTGGATACTTGGCTACTTTGAGAAATCCCACATCTAGTTGCTTCTTCACTTCTTTCTTGATCTAGATAAGCATTCTTGGCTTCATCATCTTAAATTTTTATTGTATGGGCTTACATTTGGGTTTAATGGGAAGTTTATGGACTACAATGTTAGTGTCCAAACTAAGTATGTCTTGGCAAGACTAGGTGAACATATCCTTATTTTTTTTGGAAAGGTTTATTAGTTTAATTCAGGTTGATTGGTTTATAAAGGTTCTGATTTTGATCTTTTTTCGATCTTCATCTGTGTTAAGGCTTATGGTTTTAATAAGTTTTTCATTGGGTAAGATTTTTTTTTCTTGTTCAATAAACCTTAGCAGATATGAGGTTATGGGATTTTCCTTAGAATCTTCCTTAGACGTGACCTTACTAGCACAGATTGGTTGCTCAAATTAATTCCCAAAATCTTAGCATGAACGTTCATGTTACTTGTATTTGAGTACCTAAAAATATGGAACAAGAACAATATAAATAGAAAATATGTATAAAAAGGTCTTAGAGTTGGCAAGAAGGATATGAATGGACACAAAATATGAAATACATAATGCTTTGTTATTTTTATTAATAATACTTAATAAAAAGATGCCCATATAAAGTATTCTACAATGCTCTTGAGCAAAAGTGTGTAAGTTTAGTTCATAGGATTATTTTGAAACAAACTTAAGCAACCTAAGGATCTTGATTTTAGTCTAAGCACTCAAAATAAATCTTGAAAGGCATAGATTGGTCTCATGATCCATCATTGAAGCCTTTAGCTTATTGATTACATTCATAGAGAAGCCTCTAAATGTCTTACTCAAAATGATTATCACATTTTAGAGCCAATATCTGAGTTCATATGTTTCCTCAAACGAAAATTTTTTTATAGCGATGGTAGAATCATTAGTTCGTGTCCTAGTTCTTAACCTAATAGATGGGCCATCTTTTTCTTACGGTTTTGCTTAGCCTATTTTCTGTTTTACTGTGCGTTATGCTTGAATCCTAAACCTCTTTTGTCAATCTAGTTCACAACTTTTAGAGCTCTTACAATACCCTAGAGACATTTTTTAAGTTCTCTTTTAGCATAGTTATCTTCGTCAATAGTTACCTTTAGACCCATATAATGCATCTTGACAGATAAGGCTCAACCATCAACATATCCTTTCATATCTTATTTGCTAACTCGATCAGGGAGGTTCACTTTTCATCATAGAATTTAATTTTACCTTCATTCATCATTCTTTGTACCATTACATGAAACTCTTTACATCTTTAAAGAGTGTGATCATGTATGGTATAGGAGTCATAAAAGTTAGTTGGTTTATCTTCTGTTCTTTCAACTCTCATTGATCAATTTTGCTTTACTAGGATTTGCCAAACTAGATTCATTGGTGGTTTTCATGATTTCATAGTAATCTTAGATAACTAGTTTGGCATAAGTCAAGAATAGGCTGGTTCTATCAGCTCAACCTTGATTATTTCTTTTCCATTATCCTTAAGGGTAGCGTTTTTTGTTTGAGTTGCTTTTTATGGCATTAACAATCATTTTGCATATTATGACTTCATTTACAAAGTTCATGGTGATGTTCCTACTACCTAGTCATGGTAAAGAGTTTCTAAGGTGCCTATGAACCTAACAATTATCTTTTTTTTAATCATCAAGGGATGAATCTGGGTGGCCTCTTCAAGCTATCTCTGAATGTACTACCTAAAGCTCTTATTAATTTTCTTTTCCATACTCAGAGGAGAAAAGTAATCTAGTACTGACTCAGGTGCAAGTTAGATAGGAATGGCTTTAACATTTGGCAGACTATTAAACAAGAATGATTACCTTCCGACATCATAAAAATGGATTTTCTCACCTCTATCAATAAAATTGATAGATATGCTCATGTCATCTCCTTTCTTCTCTTAAAACTTGATCTTCAAATGATCCATCATCCCTCAAACCTTCTCTAGGAAATATATATAGTGTTACAGCATGTGCCTAAGTCTATAATGGTAGTTGAATAGTTTTATAGTTTTTTGTTTATTCTAGCTTTTGACTTTTGACACTATTTCAACTTTTATGAAAGCTTGCCTTACCATGCTCGTCGATGTCTTGACTTTTTTAATGCTTATTTTAACCAAACATCTTTTCCAATTGATCACTGTATTAACTATTGGTTTTGCATGATTAGGAAAAAGTTAGCTCCAACATTAGGTCCAAGCCCTTATTTGACTTCAATCATACCTAATAGACTCTATATATTCCTCTTAAATAAGGTGCAGTTCTTAATAGAGTGGCTTTGCACCTTGATGTGGTACTCATAATAGGCATTTTCATCATACTATTTAAGATACAGATGTGATCACGAATTTATGAACACTAGGGCCACCAACTAGCTTGTTAGTAAGTGAGAGTAGATTTTTTTATAAGAGTAACGGAGTGGGTAAAAATGTTCTCTCGCACAGGGTGCCCATTATTTGTTAGAGGCTCTAACATTGCTTGGGTTGTAGTGTTGAGTGCCTTGAGCACTGTTTTGGGTAGGATTCAACGTAAAGATTGTCATTGGGTTAAATTTAGCAAAGTAGACTAGTTGGGGTATTAGTAAGTAGGGATTGAAGCTCGATATGCCATGTTGGTGAAGTACATACCTTATGTTTGATATAAAGTTTGAGTACCCTTAGTCAGGCTTTCATTGATGGCATTTACTTTCTTTTCTTTACCTTTGGCATAGTCTTTTTATTTAAGCTAAATGACTCTCCATCGAATATATTATTGCTTTTTATGGCATTATCAATCAATTTGCCCAATATAACCGTGTTGATAAATTCTTTGTGGCATTTCCTACTAGCTTCTTATAGTAAGCAGGTTTTAAAGTGTTCAGTTAAGGGAGGGTGAACCTGATCAGCCTCCTCTCTTCATCTTTAGGCATACTCCTTAAAACTTTAATTGGCTTTCTTTTCCATTTTCATTAGAGAAAAACTATCTGGGGCTCAGTCGAACATATGTTTGTATTGATCGAGGAAAAAGTGAGCTAGTTCCACCCATGTCTAGATTCTAACAAGATCAAGCCTTATGTATTGACAAATGATTGTCTCGGTCAGCCTGTCTTGAAAGTAGTTTATTTTTAATTTTTAATTTTTTTATACTTAGCCATCTTTCTGTAGTATATATAAAGGTGGTTGGTGAGACGTGTAGTCCTATTGTATTTTTCAAAATTTGATACCTGAAACTAAGGTGGAATACTGAGATTTTGCATCTATAATCCCCAAATTCTCACTACCTTTCACAGCCCTAAAACACTTTTCTAATGACTAATACTTGCTTAAGTTTTCATTAGTTTTAAATGATCTCTTTGCTTTTTCCTGCTTTGCTGGTTCATCATGGTCTAAGACTAAAGGCATTCTTATACCCATGAACCAAATATGGTATGGATGCTAGATTCAGATAGGTGAATGGTTAAGCTAGAGAAATCGATGCTGTCAGAGGCTATTACTCATGTGATGTGCCTTCATAAGCATGGGTGGCTTCAATACCACCTATCACCACGTGTTTACCTTTAAAACTTCGGATGATTTAAAGGGCATACCATACTTAACTTAAAATAAATAATTGGTCATGGTCGAGCCTTTGAGTTATCCCTTGATCGAGATTCGGATTAGGCATAGTAGTATGAAGAGGAGAGAGATTGTTAGGTGAATTGCTTATCCAACTAGTCACGGATGACCACCATGAATAGCCATAAACTTGGAGTAGCCACCGATCATTTCAGGCTAGACAAGATCGGATGCTAATTGAAAATAATATTCCAAGTTATAAAACTCAAAACATTAATTTCAAGGTCAACAAAGTCCAAAGATTCATTGGTTAGGTTCGAAAGTTGGTTATGCGTGGAGAAGGATTAAGACCCCCATGATGCCTGAAATGATACCTACTAACTATGTCTTGCTTCAGTCTTAGTTAAATCGATTCCATTTGGTCATTATTTAGATATAATCCCCTTTAATGCATGAAGTTTTGTAAATTGTAGATCCAAGGTTTTAAAAAAATTAGATCACCTATGTGCTTTGGAGGTGTGAAGAACATAAGGATTTTTATGAAAATAATGCCTGGATTGGGTTTTAAAATTTGGAGATTTTGTATTAGGGATTAGAGGTACCAACATGAAACATCACGTTTTAAATTTTATTGAAAAATAAATTTTAAGTATAAATGCACGCTAATCACTACAAAAAGAAAATGTGTTAGTAAGGCGACAAAGAATATAATAATATAATAATATCATAAACAAACAATCATAAACTAAAGAGGGTAAAAACGATGGGCAACCAAAATGTGTCTTATAATTATTTTTGATCATTAAAGAATAACTAGGATAATAATTTAGAGACAGGTTTGGATTTGATAGAATTTGTGGGATAAAAAAATTTTAATCAAAACAATCTGAGGCATCTAGAAGAGAGAAGATTTTGTAGATTTTTTAAGTAAAATTATGGCTAGAGTATCCCTTTGGAGGGGTGGGGTTGGGGTATCCCCAAAGATAAAATTATGGAAATATTTAGGAATAAAGAGAAAATTTGAGTTTTTTTATGAAGAATGGGATTGGAATATCCCCTTAGAGTAGCGGGGTTGAGGTATGCCTAAAGATGAAAATTTTTAAAATAATTAAGAATCCTGAATAAATCAGAGAGAGAAGTCAGGTTTCTTAATGAAAAACGAGGTTGGAGTATCCTCAAAGATGAAAATTTTTAATGTTTTAAAAGAAAAGTTTTTTTTTTCTAAAAAGGGATTCTGAAAAAAGAAAACCAAAGGTTAGTATAAAATATATTTTTGTCTTAAGCCTTGATCCAAGTCTAAAAGGCTTGTTTTGTAGGGGAGCCAATTGAATGCATTTTGAGACATTCAAATGTCTTTACAAAAATTGGGTTAGAAACAAGGAATAGTATCGTGTCATCTCTTTCCCCTAATTTATTTCGGGTTCATCTAAAGGCTTTAAAAAGTGAATAGGGTACCTTTGAAAAGATAACTCAATAAGGTGTAATGTAAATATATTCCAAAAATCCTAGAGAACCATTTTCTAGGCAAAATTAATTTTTGAAGTTTGGTCTATCTTGACACTGGTAGCATATGTAGGGAAAAAGACACATCAAAATTTGAAAAATAATTTCAAACCCATCCGAAATCATTAAATCATGGTCAATACCTTTTTGGAAAGGAATTTTGTGAACTTTCTGGGAAAAATATTTAAGAATTGCAAAAAATCATTTGGTGGGTCAAAATGAACTAAATAGAAAACTATTACTTATGTAAGGGGTTCTAGGCAACAAAGGTTCAAGAAATCCTATTTTTTTCATCCAAAATGATTTGAGGGCACAAAAGACATTGTTAGCAAAGTTCTTTGATGCCCTTTAAAAAAATATTAAAAAAGACACGGATAATATTTTATGGTTCGAAAATGATTTTTTAAGCCTAGACTATAATATTGTAGGAGCAAAATAGGGGCTATTTGATTTTTCAATTTTCTTAGGGTATAAACTTGGGTCTAGGACGTCTGGATGTCCATGACAAAAAAGAACAAGTAATATGGACATCACAAGCTTATTCCATAATCCTAGAGTAGTTTGGGATAATGAAACAACATGTTAACCATGTCACTAAAAAGGGTATTAGACTCAAGATCAAGGCTTAATACTTTTACAAAAGAAAACTACATTTTATTTCCATGAATCCAAACTTGGGAGGTTTAGTTTACCCCCAAGATTGGAGGACCAATATGATAAAAACTTAAATCTATGTTAATCTCCATCTATTAGCATGAACTTAAGTTAGGATTTCTTTTAAAAATCAGATTTTTAGCAAACAAGCATGCATCTTAACAATAATGACATGAATAAAACACAGCATGCACAAAGATGAATAAGGACTAAACATGCAAACACTTAAAGGTGACATTTTAACATGGAAACAATTGATAAAAATGTAAGAAGATAACAAATAAGGTGTGTGGAGACGATATAAACATATTTAAATAAAAGAATGCAAGTTAGAGTTGTCAAGATAGCATTTTTATGTCATGAGACTCCTTAAAACATAAGAAAATGCATGAATATACAAAAAACATGTTAAGGTGAACATTTAAGCATGTGTTAAGCATGTGAAAATAGATGAAATATGCTAGAGAATGCATGAATAAAGACTATTTTGATGATAGAATGAAAGTGTAGAAGTTTGGCCTACCAAGCAACATTAAGGCATCATAAAAACATTAAGATCCTAAGACTACCACAACTGAGGCAACATGATGCATGAGAGTCCTAGGATGCTTATGGTAGCGTAAAAGGACTCATTAAAATGATATATATGTTAAAAAACAAAAAAAATGTACGGACAAGGTAGAAAGTATACTCGAAAGCTTGAACTTTTCTTTTTTCCTAAAGTAGTGACTTCTATCTCAGTTTGCTCCTTCTTTTTGCTATTATTTAGCAAGAAAAAGATGAAAAAAAGAAGCTTTCGAGTAATGTGGTTGATGGTGTGGTAATTTGAGGCTAAAAGTATGAGAAAGGTTCAGTTTTTAAAGGTTTTTTTGGTGGTGGTTTAAGAGAACCATGGGAATAAAAGAAGGTTAAGGGTGAAAAGTAATGGAATAGTGTTTTTGGAAGAGTTTTTAGGGCTAAATATTGCCAGAGGATTCTTAGGAATGGATGAAGCATTTTCGAGATTGTTGGAGAGCTCTTTTTTAGAATGGCTAAAAGTTTTTTTTCTATTTTATTTTTTCAAGATAGCTAGAAGTCTCCCTTAAGTTTAATGGTCAACTAATGCTTTACAAGACAAAACAAGGGCATTTTTTATCTTTCACTCTTATACTAGGAAACATCTCCAACTACCATGCTCAGTTGGTCTTTTTCCCATTGCTTCTATCATGCTGAGAATGAGGGCAGAAATGCTATAATAGCCTTTAAGCTAAAGATATGCCTGGCATGCCCTCTTACAACCATTTATCTTATGAAAGTGATGTTTACCATTAGCTGTTTGGGCTTTGAAAGTTTGTCTAAATTCGATCACAGGCTCAAAGTCTAAGTTTTGCAATGATTTATGATGGTTTCTTGGTGTAAAAACATGTTTGAATCAGATTTTTGAAGGCTGAAAGAATGGTTTAAACTAGAAAAAATGCCTTGGTGTATCAATACAAAACATGTCATATTGATACAGCAGGTAACTTTTACCCATAGGTATCGATACAGTGAGGTGTGTCTCAATATTTAGAGTAAAAAATTATTTCTAGTCTTGAGACTTAGAGGCTTGTATAGATACTTTATGTATTTATATCGATACTCATGCTTATGTATCAATACATTTTGCCAAAAATCATAATTTTAGCTATTGCTAAGGTTTGTATCGATACAAACATGTGTGGTATCAATACTAAACCCTCTTGTATCTATGAAAATTCAAGTGTAAAAGCCTTGTATCAATAGTTAAGTGTCAATATAACTTGCATATACTTATGGCTTTCTAATTTACCTCAAGTTGGTCATAAATAGTGGGAAATTGATTCGTGTACTTATTTGAATGACTTTGATGAAACATGAAAAATGGCCTTTGATGCCTTGTTTTACATTTTCTTTAATACGACCCATAAGCATTTTAAACGTTCCCAAATTTTTTTTTGCCTGGCACCGTGTTGCCTAATAGTGCTTGGCGTCACGACACCTGATAGTCTTTCCTCAGTTTTTATTTATTATTTTTTGATTCTATTATCTTTCAATTAAGTTTTGGGATGCCTAAAGTTGGCCCTAACAAAATAAGGTGCTAACAACTACCTTTTTTTGGCCATTGCTAAGTATTAGGGATAAGGAAAAGACAAATAGACACCATTTTGTTGAGGTGCAAGGCTGGTTCCATGTGCCTACAAAAATGTAAAAAGCTATTTAGTATTATGTCAAGATAGGTTGAATATACTTGCAAAAAAAGAATTTTGATGAATTTCATAGGGTTTGGCCTCCTTAATAGGTTTTTTTTTTGGTGTAACCATAGATAGATTCCGTCAACTTGTATAGGCTTTGATGTAGGTTAACGTGGTGCCACTAGCTTTTATCGGCTTTGACTCGATAAGCATCCAGCTCTTTCTGGACTAAGGTAGATAGGTGCCACCAGCTTATGTGGGCTTTATGGTAGGTAAGAAAAAGAGTTCAGCTTTTCGTGGATGAAGGTAAATAAGTGCCACCAGCTTGTGTAAGCTTTGTGGTAGGTAAAAAAAAGAGTTTAACTTTTCATGGACTAAGGTAAACAGGTGCCACCGTCTTATGTGGGCTTTATGGTAGGTAAGAAAATGTGTCTAACTTTTTATGGACTAAGGTAGATAAGTGCCATTAGCTTGTGCGAGCTTTAGAGGTAGGTACGAAAAGCCATCCAGCTTTTTGTGGACTAAGGTAGATAGGTGTCACCAGCTTATGTGGGCTTTGTGCTAGGTAAGAAAAAGCATCCTACTCTTTGAGGACTAGAAGAAAATAAGTTTGGATACCTCTCTTGGATGATTTTTAATGAGCTAGTCAAAGATACTTACTTAATGCCTTCTGAGGTTTTTCAAAAACAAAATTTTACCTTAGATTCTTTAGAAATTTGACTTCCGTATATGGGAGGAGGTACCTTGAGATGTTAGATGCTGATAATGCATGAGGATGCAAGTGCCTATCTAAATGATGCAAGGATAATGACTTTAAAAGCCTAATCCAATGGTTTATTTTGGCCTTTTTCGGTTGTTTGCTCTTTCCTGAGTTTCGTGAAGTGACCTTTTGCCTGGGGTTTATCAATCTTGCTTTTGATTACTAAAGGATTTGAATGTAAAGGCCGTCTTTTGAAGGTACAAGAAATTCGTGAATGTGAAGGGATGAACTTGAGTTTAGATGGCTCATGCATGGGAACTTTTGTTGCTTGAATTTGATGAATATAAAGTATTCCACTTTGCTAATTATGACTTAAAATGTGTCTTTAGTGGTCCAGTTGGACTGTTCTAAATTTTAGTTAAGGATGATAGTTTAAAAAGAACTTTGGCCTCTTGTCTTTAGGCTAAAGTTTACCAAAATAAGGGTTTTAGCATATTTTAAGATAAAGAGTCCCAAGACCAAACTAATTATGGCCTTAAGAGTTTATTCTTAGTCTTTTGAAATGAAACAAAAATTCCTGCAAAGTTCTATCTTTCCAAGTATTGCTAGGAAATCCTATTATCATTTTTGTTTATTTATCAAGCATTATCAATTAAATCATAAAAATGATGCAACATGGAATAGGGGGTTTGCAAAAAGATTTTACGATAAATCTAGCAATTGTATCTTATTTAAAGAATAAATGTACAAGCTACGATAGACTTTTGAGATTCTGAAAGATTTTGAAATACAAAAGAGATAAGAGAGGTCTTTTTGATCAATTAGCCCCTGATGCAGATGACATAAATCCTTTAGCGAATGCTTTTAGAGGTTTCTCTCGAGCAATTAATCCTTATGATGTTGGCTGAGTTACAAGAAAATTCCTTAGATTGCCCCTTCGTGTGATGGAGGCCTTAAAGTTAGGTAGTTTCCATTTTTTTAGGTATAGGTGTGGATGAGATTTGGTAGGGTTGGTCAGTATAGAACAGATGGATTAGGTTATGATTTGGCATCTTGATAAGGGTTGTAAGGTGGGGAAAATTGGTTTTGGGTTGGTGATGGTTTGGGCTTGACTTGGTTTGAGTAAAAGGGTTTAGTCACTTAAGCTGCCCTCTTAGGTTTTTAACTTAAGCCGATTTTCACTTTCTTGTTCTTGTTTTTTTTCTTGCTTACTTTTGTTTGTTGTTTTTTTTAAAGAGTGGAAAGAGAAAGATAAATATATGCTCTTTTGGGTTTTCATCCTAAAATTCTTTTAGGCATAATATTTCTTAGCAAAATCAGAGTTCATAGGGTTGAGTAGGTAACTACCATATATCTCAGTTAAAATTAGGGCCTAATCAAAAGATACATATTTCATCACATACGGCCTTTCCCTATTTGGGGTCCATTTACTTCAAGCATATCTATGGATTAGGAGAATTTGTTCAGGCACTAAGTGACCTGCATGGAACTAACAAGAATGAACCTTTTTGTCCTCAGCTCTCATCATATGCTTTTGATACATCTACCCATGACATATAGCTTTGATTCTTTTCTCTTCAATGAGATTGAGTTGCTCATAAAGGTTTTTAATCCATTCAGCCTCTTAAAGTTATGATTCCATCAAGACTTTAAGTGAAGGGATTTTAACCTCGATTGGGAGGACAACCTCTATGCTATAGACCAAGAAGAATGAGGTAGCACTTGTGGAAGTTCGTACTATTGTGTGCTAAACATGTAAAGCAAAAGGAAATTTTTCATGCAAACCTTTTTATATCTCAGCCATTTTTTTAATGGCCTTTTTGATATTCTTATTGGTTGTTTCACCTAACCCACTCATTTTCAGATAATATAAGATGGAGTTTCGATGTTGAATCTTAAACTAAAAGTAAACTGCTTGCATCATCTTGTTTTTGAGATTACAGGCATTATCTGTGATGATTTCCTTAGGAAAGACTATATTTACGACTGATGTCTTATTTCACATATTTGCATCCAACAGATTTGGTGCCATTGACGTAAGAAGCTGCCTCTATCCATTTGGTGAAATAATCAATAACAACTAAAATAAGGTGGTGCCTGTTACAAGCCTTAAGGGTAATTAGTTCGATCATGATTGTAGCCCATATAGAAAAAGGCCATGGAGCTATCATAACATCTAAAGGTGTTGGTGGGGCATGGATTTTGTCAGCATAGTATAATCACATGCTCGGCCTTTAAATTTTGAATGATCCCAAGGGCATAGCATTCTTGACTTAAAATAAATGATGGTTGGTTATGGTTGAGCTTTAGAGTTATCCCATGATTGGGACTTGGTTGGGCATAACAATAGGGATGAAAGGGAAGAGACTATTGGGTGAATCACTCATCTAACTAATCTCGAATGGCCACCACGAAGTGGCCATAATCTTGGAGTCGTAATCGATCAAATGCCTATTGAATTCAGTATTACGAGTTAAGAAATTCAAAACACTAATTTCAAGGTCTATGGAGTCTAGAGATTCGTTGGTTGGGCTTGGGAGTTGATTACATGCAGGGAAGGACGAGCATCCCCATAATGCCTGAAATTGGTTCTCACTATGTCTCATTTTGGTCTCGGTTAAAACAGTTCCATTTGGTCTCTATTAGATATAATTCTCTTTAATGCATGGAGTTTTGGAAAATGGAAATTTAGGGTTTTTAAAGAAAATTAGATCACCTATGTGCCTTAAAGATGTGAGGAATATAAGGATTTTTGTGAAAACGATGTCCGTATAGGATTTTAAAAATTGGATGTTTTGTATTAGGCACTAGAGATATACCAACATGAAACATTGCCTTCTAAATTTTATTAGAAAACAAATTTTAAATATGGATGCACAATAATCATTACAAAAGGAAACAAGTTGATAAGGCAAAAAATAAGAAATATAATAATATCATAAACAACTGATCACAAACAAAGAACATAAACAGCAGGGACGATCAAAATGAATCTCATAATTGCATTCGATTATTGAAGAATAACCAAGATGAGAATTTTAGAGACCAGTCTAGCTTCGATGGCAATTTGAAAAAGAAAGATGATTTCTATCAAAACAGTTTTGAGGCATCCAGAAGAGAAAAAATTTAAAATTTTTAAGGTAAAAGCAGGGTTGGAGTATCCCCTAAAATAAGGTTGTAAAAATATTTAGGAAAAAAGAAAAAATTTATATCTTTTTAAAAAAATGAGGCTAGAGTATCCCCTCAAAGTAGTGGGGTTCGAATATCCTCGAAGTTAGGAAACTAGTTAGGAATAAGGAAAAAAATTTAAACTTTAATTAAAAATACGGTTAAAGTATCCCTTTTGAGTTGTGGGGTTGGAGTATCTCCACTAGTGAAAATTTTAAAATGAAATCCTATTTTTGTACTTCAATCTTGATTCGAGTTAAAAAGGGTTGATGTGGTGAGGGAGACTAAATGGGTGCATTTCGTGACATCCGAGCATCTCGATAAAAGAAGATTTGAAAATTAGGTTGAAAACAGGGGACACTTTATGTGCCCTTTATTCTTGCATTTTTTGGGTACATCCAAAAGCTTAAGGATAAATGAAATATTGTTGGAATGGTAACTTAACAAGGTTTAATATACAAATATTTAGAAAATTCTAGAAAATTACTTTCTATGAAAAATTAATTTTCGAAGTTCGGTTCGTCTCAGCACTAGCAGCATGTATAATTAAAAAGACATAATGGATTTCAAGAAATCATTCAAAGCTTATCCGAGATCCTTAGATTATAGTAATACCTTTTTGAAAAAGGAATTTTGTCAACGTTTTGGGAAAAATATTTGAAAATTTCATAAAAATCATTTGATGGGCCAAAATGGCCCAAACAAAATGTTGCATGCTGGTTCTAGGGTTTCAAACAGTAAAGGTTCAAAAATCATAACTCTCTCATCCGGGATGATCCAAGGGCAAATAAGATAGCATTAGAAAGGTTATTTGATGTCCTTTAAAGGAAAAATATTAAAAAATCAAAAGAAATATTTTGCAATTTGAAAATGATTGTTCAAGCTTGGATTATACTGCTGCAAGAGCAAAAATAAGGGGGATTATTTGATATTTCATATTTTTTGAAGATAGACTGGAGTCTAGGACAGTTGAACATCCTTAACAGAAAGTAACACAGGCTTCATAAGTTTATTCCATAACCCCAGGGTAGTTTGCGATGATGGAACAACTCGTTAACCATGTCACAAAATGGAACACGAGACTCAAGATCAAGGATTAATACTAAAAATGATTTCCCTTTTTTGAAAAATAAGCTTATTTCTCCATGAATCCAGAGCTGAAATGTTGATTTACCTCCAAGATTGGGAGACCAATTTGATGAAAACATTAAGTCCATGCTACTCTTCATCTATTGAAGGTAACATGAATTTAACTTGAGGATGTTTCTAAAATCAGTTTGTAAGAAACAAGCAAGCATTTTAATGGAGATATCATGAACAAAATACAGCACATACAAAGATAAACATGGATTAAACATGCAAACAGGCAAAGATGAGGCTTTGACATGGAAATAGGTGATGGATGCAAGAAGATGACAAATAGGGTGCATGGAGATGATATAAACATACTTATACAAAAGAGTGGATGTTGAGGTTGTCAAGATAGCATTTTTATTTCATGAGTCTCCTTAAAACATAAGAAAAATATTTGAACATACCTAAGACACATTGAGGTGACCTTTTAAATGTGAAATGGATATGTGAATATAGAAAGAACATGGTAAAAATGCATGAAATAAGGCTGTATGATGGTGAAAATGAAGCATGGCGAGTTTATATATCTAAGAACATTAAGGTGTCAAAACATCAAGATCCTAGGACTACCATAACCAAGGAACAAAGATGCATGAGAGCATTGGAAGGGTCATGGTAGCATGAAGGGCTTACTAAAATGAATGATCAAAACAGAAAATATATGAAACAAGGTAAAAAAATATACATCGGCAAAAGCTTGAAGTTTCTTCCTTTTTTAAAGTAGTAACTTTAAGCTTAGTTCCTTCCCTCTTTTTGCTTTTATTTAGCAAAAAATAGGTGAGAAGAGAAAGCTTTTTGGTAATATGGTTGCTGATGGGGTGTTTTGAAGATGCAAGTATGTGAAAGGTTAAGTTTTTGAACATGTTCTGGTGGTGGTTTTAGGGAGCTACGGCAATAAGGGTTGGTTGAAAGTGAAAGGCAATGGAATGTTTCGGTTAGTTGTTGGAGCTAGAGTTGATGGAGGACTTATGCGGATGGATAAAGAGTTTTTTGGTATTGCTGGAGAGCTTCTTTATTAGTTAAGATTTATTTTTTGTTTGATGGTTGAGAGAGTTTTTCTTTTCAGATAGGAGAGAGCCCTCTTTTTCAAGTAGCCAAAAGTCCCCCTTTTAATCTAATGCTCAGCCAATGCCTTTAGGAGACAAGGCAAGGGCATTTTTTTATTTTTCTTTCCTAGACCAGTGAACATCTCCAACTACCATGCTTAGCTGGTTTTCTTCTCATTGGTTCTATCATGCTAAGAAAGAGAGTAGAAAGACTGCCATAGTCTCCCAACTAATAATATGCCTGCCACCCTCTTACAACCATATATCTTGTGAAAGTGACCTTTGTCATTGGTTATTTGGGCTTTAAAATTTGTTTAAATCCAATCATAGGCCCAAAGCCAAGGTTTGTAATGTTATATGACTACTTTTTAGTGCCAAAAACTTGTTTGAATCATATTTTCAAAGGTCAAAAAATTGTTCGAGCAAGGCAAAATGCCTTATTATGTCGATACAAAACATGTTTTATCGATACATAAGGTAATTTTTACCCCTAAGTATTGATACAATGAGTTGTGTATTGATACTAAGAGCAAAAATTGTTTCCAGTCTCGAGACTATGCTTGTGTATCAATACATTTCAAAAAAAATCACAACTTTAGTTACTGTTAAGGCCTGTATCGATACAAACATGCCAGGTATCGATACCACACCTTAGGTATCAATACCATACCCTCTAGTACCAATATTACATGTGAAAATTCAAGTTTTTTGCACCGTAAAAGCCTTGTATCCATACTCATGTACCAATGTAACTTGCACATACCCATGGCTTCTTGAGTTATCTTAGCTTAGTCATAAACGATGAGAAATTGACCTATGTATTCATCTAAATGACCCTAGTGACACCATAAAAAATGGCCTTTGATGCCTTGATTTTATATTTTTCTTTAATACAATCCATAGGCATTTTAGATCTTTCTAAAAAAGTTTTTCCTAGTGTTGTATCACCTAATAGTGCCTAATGACATGACACTTAGTAGTCATCCCCTAGTTTTTATTTTTATTTTTTGATTTTATCATTTTTTACCTAACTCTTAGGATGCCAAATACTGGCCTGGGCAAAATGAGTTGTCTACAACTACCCCTCTTTGGCCGTTGCTAAGTATTAGGAACAAGGCAAAGATAAATAGACACCATTTTGCTCGCATGGGATGATGGAATTGTATGCCTACTAAGAAGTGAAGAGTTATTTAATATCATGTCAAGTTGGGTTAAATAACTTATAGAAAAAAAAGATTTTGATGAGTTTTATAGGGTTTTACCTCTTTACTAGGTTGTTTTTTCTTTCAAATAGGTGCTATAAGCTTGTATAGGTTTGAGGCAGGGCAGGAAAAATGTGCAGCTCTTAGTGGACTAAGGTAAATAGGTGCCACTAGCTTGTATGGGCTTTAAGGTAAGCAAACATCTTGATCTTTGAGGATTGAGCTAGGTTACATAGTGCTACTAGCTTGTGTGGGTTTTGAGGTAAAAAAACGTCGAACTCTTTGAAGACTGAGGTAGGTTATGTGCTACCACCAGGTTGTCTGGGCTTTATGGTAGGGAAGTGTCATACTGTTTAAGGACTGAGGTATATAGTTGCTACCAGCTTATGTGGGCTTTGAGGTAAGGAAGCATCCTACTCTTTGAGGACTAAGGTAGGTAGTTGTCACCAACTTGTGTGGGCTTTGATAAGCTTCCTGCTATTTGAAGACTGAAAGAAAATAAGTTTGGGATATTTTTCTTAAATGATTTTCAATAAGCTCGTAATGTCAAAGATATTTTCTTGAGGCCTTTTAAGATTTCTCAAAATTAGAAAATTATACCTTAGGTTCTCTATAAATTTGACTTTTGTATACAGAAGTTGATACTTGTAAGATGTCAAATTCTGCATAATGCATGGGCATACAAATGCTTGCCTAATTGATGTAAGGTTGATGACTTTAAAAGCCTAATTTGATGGTTGGTTTTGGGCTTTCTTTGCTTGTGTTAAGGTGATTTTTTGCCTACGGTTCATCAATCCTGCTCTAGATTTCCAAAGGCTTTAAATGTTAAGGTTGTTCAATCTTTAAAGGTGCAGGAGGTTCATGACCATTTACTGGGAGGAGGTTTTGAGCATATTTTCCAGATGTAAGGTCCTAAGGCAAGACCGGTTACGGCCCCAAGAGTTCATTCTTAGCCTTTAAACATGAACTAAAGTTAATGCATAGTTCTACCTTTCGAAGTAATGCTCGAAAATCTTGTTATCAATTTTGTCCATTTATCAAGCATTATCAATTAAATGATAAACATGATACAACATTGAATGGAGGGTCACAAAAAAGTTTTTGAAGAAATCAAATAGATATATTTTCCTTCAATGAAAGAGGGTATAAGTTGTGACAAAGTTATGAGATTGTGAAACATTTTGAAATTCAAAAGAGATAAAAGGAGTTTTTTCGATCAATTGGCTTTGATGTTGATGACATAAATTCTGTATTGATTGCCTTCGAAGATTTTTCTTGAGTAATTAATCCTTTTAGTGTTGGCCAACTCATAAAAAGATTTCTTCGATTGCCCCATGGTGGAATGGGACCTCAAAGTTAGGCGATTTTCATTTTTTGAGTATAGGTATGGATAAGGTTTTAGTGGGGGCGGTCAACACATAACAGGTAGGTTAGATTATGACTTAAGGTCTTGAATATGGGGAAGATTGGTTTTGAGCTAATGATAGTTTGGGCTTGGCTTATTTTGAATGAAGAGGTTTGATCACTTAAGCCATCCTCTTGAGTTTTTAACTTAAGCTAGTTTTCTCTTTTTTTCCCTTTTTTTTGCCTTGTGTTTTCCCTTATTTTTTTTTAGATTTTCTCATTTTTCTTAGATTATCTTTTTTTTCTTTGGTGAAAGGTAAGCCAGGGACTAAAGGGATGCCCTTTCGAGTTTTCATCCTAAAGTCTTTTCAGGTATAGTATTTTTTAATAGAATAAAGTTCACGAGGTTAGCAGGTCACTGCCATCCATTTCTGTTAAGATTAGGGCTTCTCTAGAGAATAAGCATTTCACCATGTATGGCATTTCCTAAATTGGGGTTCATTTTTCATGAGTAGCTTAATGGATCAGGAGAATTTATTTGAGCACTAGGTCACCTTCTTGGAATTAACGAGGATGAACCTTTTTGTCATGGGCACTCATCATGTGCTTTTGATACATCTACCTATAATAGATGGCTTTGATTCTTTTCTTTTTAATGAGATTAAGCTATTCATATCAATTTTTAACCAATTCAAACTCTTTAAGTTATGATTCCATTAAAACTTTGAGAAAAGGATTTTAAGCTTGATAAGTAAGAAAGCCTCCATGTCATAGACCAAGGAATATAGGGTAGCACTTGTAGAAGTTTATACAGTTATGCGATAGGCATGTAAGCAACTTTTCATGCCAATCTTTATATGTCTCAGCCATCTTTTCAACTATCTTCTTGATATTTTTGTTAGCTGCTTCAACTGCTTTATTCATTTTTAGGCGATATGGGATGGAGTTTCGATGGTAAATCTTGAACTGGAAGTAGATTGCTTGCATCACCTTGTTTTTAAGGTTGCATGCATGATTGGTAATGATTTGTTGGGGAAGACCATATCTACAGATAATGTCTCATTTCATAAATTTGCACATGACAGATCTAGTGACGTTGGTATAAGAAGCTGCCTTTACCTATTTGGTGAAATAATCAATTATGACCAAAATAAAGCAATGCCCATTGGAAGCCTTAGGGGTAATCAGTCCAATCATGTTCATGCCCTACAAAGAAAAGGGCATAAAACTGTCATAACATGTAGAGGTGCCGGTGGGACATGATCGCATAACTTGTCTTGCCATTCGGTGTCTATTAGCATGCATACCATAAATTCCTTCATGAACTTCTTTAAATATTCTTTTAGCTTAAGAGGCATCCACACATTAGAGCAACACTTGACCTAAGCTTTCTTATAGAAAATCTCACTATCCAAAATGAAGTTCACAACTAATGTCTAACGGTTTTCTTCTCAGCTTCGGTGGCATCTTCAAGTACTGTTGATCCTTGAAGTAGTAAAGAATGTCGTGACACCCTGGAAAACTATCTTTCTCTTCTTCAACATCCTTACAATGTGTTAGGGTTGTATAAATCATCATTTAAATAGAAGTGATATTTGATTCTCGATTAACTTTGAACATTGATAATAAAGTGGCTAAGGGTCAGCAATTTGGTTCTCTTCTCGAGGTAGATATCGAAAGCTGACATCATCAAACTCTTTTTGAGTTTTGATATTGTATTCCCACAGTGGATCAGTTTAGCATCACATGTTTGCCATTCTCCCTTTAAGCCTCATATTCGCCTATGTTGTTGGTGTAGTCAAAGTTCAATTTGGTTGTGAAAGGGTAATGTTTTCCTTCGGGTGAGAAGAAAATTGCCCCAATTCCATGCCCTAGTGCATTTAAAGCTCCATCAAAGTACATTCTCCATGATGAACCACACTTGATCGTGTTTTCTACCTCAGATATCCATATTAAGTCTTTGTCAAGGAACTTAAAGTTTAAAGGCTGATAGTCATATATGGCTCAACTTGCCAAAAAGTCTACACATACATGATCTCGTACCTGAAAAGCATAACTTGCCATTTGGTTAATCTCTTAGACAAGGTGGGGCTTTCACACAAATACTTGATGGGATTAAGGTTGGTGATTAACCTTGTAATGTGGTACAACATGTATTACCTTACCTTTAGGCTGTCCAAGCTAAATCGTAACATAGCTTATCTACGAATGAATAATTATTTTCATATTTGGTAAATTTCTTGCCCAAGTAATAGACAACCTATTTCTTCTTTCTTGATTCATCATGTTGTCCTAATATATAACCCATCGACTTGCCTAAGATTGATGTATACAGGATTAGTGGTCATTTGGGCACTTATTGCACAAGTACTAGAGGGTTCAAAAGTAATGTTTGACTTTTTCAAAAACTTTTTGGAATTCTTGATCCCATTTTCCTTGATTTTCTTTTTTCAGTAGCCTAAAGATCAGATTGCATTTGTCGATCAACTGAGATATGAATCAGGCTATGTAGTTTAGTTTTCCTAAGAACTTTTCATTTCCTTTTGAGTTCAAGGTGGTGGTAGGTTTTGAGTAGCCTAAAACCTGTTAGGATCCGCTTTTATTCCTTTCTTGCTCATAGTGGACCCCAATAATTTATCAAAGGTGATACCAAATGTGCATTTGGCAGGATTTAGCTTAAGCTAGTATTTGCTTAGCCTTTTAAAGAGTTTTCCCAGGTTGGCAATGTGTTTACTCTCGTTTATTGATTTGGCAATCATGTCATCCATGTAGACCTTTATTTCTTTGTGCATAAAGTCATGGAACAATGTTACCATAGCCTTTGGTAAACTGCCCTGGTATTTTTTAACTCGAAAGGCATAACTTTATATCAGAAAGTTCCTAACACGGTCACGAAGTGGTCTTTTCCATGTCTTCAGCTACCATTTTGATTTCATTATAGGTTGATAACCCATCCATGAAAGAAAATAGTGCATTTTTGGCAATGTTGTCTATTAAGGTATCAATGTAAGGTCGAGGAAAATTATCCTTGGGGCTAGCTCGGTTTAGGTCCCTATAGTCTATACATATTTGCATTTTACTATCCTTTTTAGGAATTAGGACTATGTTGGCTACCCATTCACAATATTTGGCTACCTCAAGAAATCTTGGTTTAAATTGTTTCTTGGCTTCTTCCTTAATCTTAAGGAGCATTTCTAGTTTTATCCTCTTAAACTTTTGCTAGATTGGTTTGCATTTAGGTTTGAGAGGAAGTTTATGAACTCCAATATTGGTATCTAATCCAGGCATGTCTTGATAGGACCAAGTAAACACGTCACGATATTCTTGAAGGAGACCTATTAGTTCGGCTCGAGTTGATGGCTTCATAGAGGTTCTGATTTTAACCTCTTTTCGATTTTCCTCTATTCAAGGTTTATACTTTCACTAAGTTCTTCATAGGGTAATATTTGTTTTTTTTTCCTATTCAGCTAGTCTTAGTAAGTCTAGGGGTATGAGGTTCTCTTTAGGATCCTTTTCAGATTTGACCTTACCGAGATAAATCGGTTGTTCAAAATCAATTTTTGAAGTTTTAGTATGAACATTTGTGTCATCTTCATCAGAACACTTGAAAATATGAAAAGGAACAATATAGGTAGAAAAATATGTGAAAAGGTTTAAGGTTGACAAGAACTATAAACCAAAGAATAAATGTAAAGTGTTTAATCTTTTTCATTGATAATACTTAATAAAAGTTGCCCATACAAAAGATCCTACAATGCTATTGGGTGAGAGCATGTAGGTTTAGTTCATAGCATTACTTTGAAATAGACTTGAGCAATATAGGAATCTCAATCTCTATCCAAACACTTGGAACAAACTTTGAAGGGCATAGACCAGTTTTTGGACATAAGGTTAACATCTCTAGCTCATCAATCATGTTGATAGAGAAATCTTTAAATACCTTATTCAATATAAGCAAAAGCAGCATTAGCAAAACCAACATTAGCAAAATTAGTTAAGGTATCAGCAATGATATCTTCTTTTTCTCTAACGCTGACAACTTTATTCTCAATGATGAATTTTGATTTTTGGTGTAAAAATGATGGTACTGACCCAAGAGAATGAACCTAAGGCCTTCCTAAAAGGCAGTTATATGATGGAGTAATGTCCGTCACATGAAAGTCAATTTCGTAAGTACATGGGCTAATTTGAAGTGGAATGATGATGTTCTGGATAATATTTCTACAAGTTTTATCAAATGCTTGCACAATCGAATGACTATTTTGAATATGGGATGCATTAATAAGGAGCTTGTTCAGGCATGATGTGGGTATTACATTTAAAGCTGACTCGTTATCAATAAGCACCTTAGGCAGTGTGGTGCCTTTACAATATGTGGTGATATAGAGGGCTTTGTAATTTCTTCTTCATTTGTGCAGGATTTCATCATCTCTGAAAGAAATGTAATTGTCAACGGTGATGTTGTTCACTAGATGATCTAACTAACCTATAGAGATGTCGAGAGAGACATAGGCCTTATTCAAAACTTTAAGGAGCACATTTCTATGAGCTTTCAAATTTAATAGTAGTGACAATATAGATATCTTGGTGGGTTGCTTGTTAAACTAATCGACTATGCTGTATTCACTGTGCTTGATGAATTTGAAGGATTTTGTAGCTTCTTTCTCGCTCACTAGATCTTTGATAGCTCCTAATTTTGAATTTTTGGTTGTAGACTTCAATGCTTAAGAAAAGAGATTAGCATTTTCTTGTTGAATGCTATTTTTTGATGTTGTTTAAATTGGCCAATTTAAGTTAGGTGACTTAACTGTGAAAGGTCAACACTTATTACTTACTGGCTAGATTCTCCATGATTAAGGCATTGTTTTCATAATTCCATGGAACTACCTTATCATCTTTACATAGGAAGGGAGATAGAAGTTGAATGATCATCTTTGGCAAAGGCTGAACATGGTCAACTTTAACTCTCGATCGATGTTGTGCAAAATCAATGGCCTTCTACTCCCTTAAGGAAGATTGCCCATTTCTTCTTCTAGTGCATTGACAGATGGTGTTGCATTTGCAGACTTGATATGTGGGGTTTGCTTTACATCATAAAATTTGATGCTGCACTCATTTATCCTCTTTTAAAGCATTGTGCGAAACTCTTTGCATGCTTGAAGAGTATGGTTACAAACAGTATGGAAATCATAAAAATTTATGAATCTTTTCCTTTATCTTCTCGATTGCATTAAGTAGCTTAGCTTGCATTAGGATTTGCCAAACCAAATTCATTGGCATTTGAACTTCTTCTATGTTTTCCACAATCTCATAAGTTTCTTCAACGATCATTTCTTTTAGGTCAACTCAGCATGAGTTTGAGATAAACTGGCTTTGACGTTGGATTTTGATTGCTTACTAGCTTTCATCTTTCTTTTCCCTTTGTCATTGTAAATATTTTTCTACTTAATTCATTTTTCATGGCCTCATCGATCCTTCCACAAAGTATGACCATATCTACAAAGTTGTTTGGGAAGCTTCTCGCTATCTTTATGTAATAAGGGGCTTGCAATGTGCTAATAAATATAACAATCATCTTTTTTTCTGTCAGTGAATGATGGATCTAGGTAGCTCCTTCCATCTATCTTGCAATGTATTGCCTAAAACTTTCCTTAGCTCTTTTTCTTATGCCTATAAAAGATAGACAACTAAAGATCTGGCCATCGGTGGGTCTCTCCTAATCAGTGGCATTAATAGACTGATCTTTATATCCATCCTACTTCTTGTAGAACTCACATTCAGATCAATCCATCATCTCTTGGACCATCTTCAAGAACGATGGACAATGTTGCAAGTCATGTTCTTGACTATAGTGGCAGTAAGATGTATCAATGACATTTCTTCTTTAACTTTTGTTATCTGTTATTATTTCATTCATGAAAGCCTGTAAAACTTTGCTCATCAGGGTTTTGACTTTTGCCACACTTTTTTTAATTTGATAGCTTTTTCCATCAATTATCGTATTAACTCTTAGTTTGGCATGATTAGGGAGTGGGTTAGCCCCCACATTGGGTTGAGGACCTTGCTTAATCTTGATGACTCTTTTTTCTAGTAAACCTTGCACCTTTTTTTGAATGAAGTGCAGTTCTCAATGGAGTGGCCTTGCGCTCCCATGTGGTATTCATAATTAGTGTTCTTATTATACCATTTAGGGTATGGTGGTGATCTTGTGTTCATGAATACTGAGGCCACTAGTTTGCCTGCCAATAAGCGAGAATAAATCTCTTTATATGAGTAAGAGGGTGGTTCAAAGTGCTTGTTGGTTATTTGAAGCTTTTGCATTGTGCATATTGTAAGGTTGTGCATTCTAGGCCACACTTTGCATGGTATTTAGTGCAAAGCTCATTACAGGAGCAAAATTGGTAGTGTGGATTTGTTGCATTGCTGATGAGTCAGGGGTAAGACTCATATTCAACATATTAAGGAAGTACATAGGCAATGCTAGATGCAAACTTTGATTAAACCTAGCATGATTTTTACTGACAATATTCACTTCCCTTTTCTTTCCTTTATTTATTATCATTTTGATAGATCCAAATGCTTTCCTGATGTATATTCTATCACTCTTAACAGTGTTCTCAATCATTTCACCTAGTATGACCATATCGATTAAATTTTTCATGGTGCTTCCTACTAGCCATTCATAGTAAGAAACTCGTAGGGTCCTAACAAACATAGCTATCATTTCTTTTTTCAGTTAGAGGAGGATAAACTTAAGTTGCCTCCTTCTTTCATCTCTGAGCATACTGTCTAAAACTCTTGGAAGATTTTTTCTCCATGTTTATAAGTGGACAACCATCAGAACCCCATCAAACACGTGCTTATACTATTTAAAGAATGTGCACGCCAAGTCTGCCATGTTTGAATTCTTATAGGATTAAGTCCTATGTACCATCAGAGGCTTGCCGTAGTTAGAATGTCCAGGAAGCAATGGATAAGTAGCTTCTCATTCACTTTGTGTCCTATCATTTTACGATAGTCTATGCGAAGATGGGTAGTAGGGTCAGTAGTCCCATTGTATTTTCAAAATCAGGCACTTTAAACTTAGGTGGAATGATGAGGCTTAAAACTAGCCCTAATGACTTTATGTCTATGACTCTAAATTTGTTACTTCCTTCCACAACTTCAAGACATTTCTCTAATGAGTGATACTTATCCATGCCCTTATCATTTCATAAAGGCCTTTTTATTTTCTCTTACTCTATTTGCTCATTAAGGTCCGGGATTATAGGCCTTGATGATGAAGAGCTAGTGCCTTAAAATCTTTAAATTAAGTGGGATGCTATTACAAGATTGATATAAAACATGGCTGAGATGGTGGGATGTTCATTGCTAGAGGGTGCTACCCATGAGGTGACCTTTCTTGAGTATTGGTGGCTTCAGTACCACCATTCAAATAGTTTTCAGGGTGGGCTAGTTCTTTTTCATCTTGACTACGTTCATCTACCTTTTTTCCTTCAATGCATTGGACAAAAATTTAGTTAGCTCAACAGTTTATCTTTGAAGCTCCTCATTCTTATAGAGTGGCTGCTCTTGGGACTTTCCATACATAAGTTTGAGTCTTTCGATGCGAGCTTGGTGATCATTTTCCATAGCTTTTTGATGATTACGAATGTTATATCAATGACGAATTATAGGTTTTATGTTTTGGATCACCTTTACTTTAAATTATTTTCAGAGTAGGCCTTTATAATATGTTCATGCATATGTTTGGTGCAATAATAATGAATATGTGATAATGAATGAATAAAACCATGAAAGGATTAGGTTAATTATGCACATGCAAAAATGATAAGTGGATAAAGGGACAACTCCACC
>JBBYHO010000006.1:9597323-9621999 GCA_038382025.1 Adansonia gregorii
AATGAATAAAACCATGAAAGGATTAGGTTAATTATGCACATGCAAAAATGATAAGTGGATAAAGGGACAACTCCACCAATAACATTTTTCATCAAAGCAACAAAATATCTTAACTACATGTGATTACATTCGAAAATGCCTTATTTAATTACATTGCTTGATTACATGGTCCAAGAACTATAGCAACTCTTGCTCATGAGCTTTAGTGGGCAAGATATCACGTGCTAAGGATCGAGCTACATCTATCATGTTCTCGGCCTCTAACTAAGCTGCTTGGATCTGCTTTGTGAGATGGCGATGGTAGTCCTAATAGTTTTGGCATTCTTGCTCTAGCTGTTCGGAGGCTCTCACTAGTACATTGACTTAGTCTTGGCATGCTTGAAAAAAATGCTCTAAGTCTTGAATTTTGAGTGTTAGAACCCTATTTTTTGGCCTGGTTTGCTCTCAAATACCGAACTCAAGCTTCTAACCATTCATTCCTCCTTTAATAAGTTGATGCAAGAGCCTAGGTTCTAACAAGCTTTTCCCTATTAACCTTAGCAACTTTTCTCCATTGGTGTAGTTCCTTTTCAAGAGTAGTAATTTTTATCGTCCAATCGACCGATGACTTTCTAAGTCTTCGAGACTTTCTAGCTTTGTTAAGGGCCACATAGTCTCTTTTTAAGCTCTCGTGATCCTCCTTGAGGTGGTTTTTTCTTCTTAACAACCCTGCTCATCTTGCCATCCCTAAGGTAGAGGTCCATTTTTAATTGACTGTTTTCCTCCTTTAATCGAGCGATCTTCTTGGCAAAGGTTACCTTTTCTTGTTCTAACTTTTGCTTGAGCAATTCGATCTCGAAAAAAAATTCATCAACTAGCATTTGTGATATCTTGAGACTAGATATGGGTATGATGTAATTAACTTGATGGACCTTTCATTCATCATATCCTGGGGTCGTACTACTCCCTTTTCAATATCTCTTCATGCATGAAAGGCTAGCTGGACTTTTAAGTTGTAGTCGGGCTCACCACAGTCAAAATCTCATGACTTTAGGTTTTGAATGAAGGGGATGAACTGATGGCACCAGAACTGTTAGAGGACTAAAAGAAGGGTGTAGTGGGGTGTAGTTAGTACTCTTCTATAATCCCATGGGTGGCATGCAACTGTAATCTCTGCATCGATATATGACCATTTGTAGGGAAAACTAAAAGGCATTCCATGTTACCTCCTTTCTCTTGAGGTTTTGAAACTTTCAAACCATTGCTCTTCGGATTTATCTTAAGGCTATTATTTCTTAAGTACCTTAGAGATGGGGCTAAAGCTGGGTAAGAAGCAGTGCGACATCTTACTTTTTTCCTGCCAAAGTGATTGATAAGCCAAATGTAAAGGAGAGATGCACACCCATTGAAATGGCTCGTACCTATTTTTTTACAAAAATTAAAAGCTCGAATGGTTTTGACAATGATAGCCAAGGCAGGATTGATTTGCAGCATAAATGAAAAAAAAACATCTGCTACTATGGCTTTAACATAGCCTAATGTTTTGGGGAATATAACTAGACCATATATCACTAAAGCATAGATATCTAGGGTTTTTAGATGTCAATATTACTTACCATTTTTTCTTTCAAACTAGCCCATGAAATACATTCACTGTTCCCTTTTGTTTTGATGTGACTTTCAATCCAAGACTCTGTTGCCCTAAAGATTTGAGCCAATCTTTTCTTGAAGGTTGAAGGATTCAATGTTTTATAATATATCCTGTTGACCTTTGCCTCTTCAATGTTGAGTAATACAATGTATTCATCAACCGTGGGGACTAAGTTTTCATGATTGAAATTGAAACACCGATATGCTGGATTCCAAAACTAAGAGGCCACTTGCAACAAACCAACATCCAAACAAACTTGAAGTAGAAGAGTGGTGTCTCTATACTTTTAACGAATGATTTCTTTCATGCACTATTGAGACATGGCTTTGTTTAAAAACGTCTCTATTTTCACGCTATTAGCACTTCGACCATGCTTAAACTTTTTTGAAGGGCTTTAGCTCTAAAGTGGACTATTGCTCCATGATAGACACCCCTTGGTGAGAATTGATCCATTAGAGCCAATTGTCTCATGATGACAGTAATTATGATGAAATAATGCATGGTGAAAAAAAAAAGCAAAAAGAGAATGAATTAGTAACCAATACAAAATAATAGGCAAATGATAAGGAAATGAAAGAATAGCAGCAAAAGTGTATCACAAAATTTGCCCTGAGAATAGGCGATACGATGCTTAGGGCAGACCTGAAGAATATAAATGTTAAGGCATTAAATGGGCAGCATACCAACATGTCCATATTAAAATTTCCTTTTCATGAAGCAACATGATACCTCGCAAGGATTATGACTGACCATCTAAACAGTGATGTTCGTTCATCACCATCCATATTAAAGATATGCTAAGTTGTCGTTCGAGTAGCATGATGGCTTATCTTGGTCAGATACGACTATTTCAAGATGGCATTGTAGGCAATGGCATTCACTTATCCTCACCCACTTATTAAAAAGGATTTGCCACCAAACTTCATGGCATATCCTAAAGGAATGATAATGAAAATAAAAAGACAAATAAGGGTGAAAATGTTAACCCATCATCGTCCATGTAACCAATGGTATATAAGGGTAAGGGTAAGAAATGTTTCCCTAAGTGACCCTAATCTTCGGGTTATTCTAGTAGCATCCGATATGGCTTGACATGGTTTAGCTCATACAGTTCACTATATGGGTTTAAGTTGACACCTACTTAGGTATCTGAATCACTCATCCATCTGGTAAAAATAGTTGAGGCACTTCAATCCTATGCCCATCATGATTTGGCATAATTAATTCAATCTAGTGGATGTATTTCCCTATCCAAGTGCAAATGGGTATTCACGAAAGCATAGGTAATTTGCATCCTAAAAGATCTTTCCATGCCTATGTGAAGGGTTACTCACAAAGATGGATGGCTCACTTCCGCCTAATAATTAGGATACAAACCATACCATGGTGTGTGGTAGGAATATAATGCAAATGCAAGTGCACCATGTGTGTCGAGGAAACACTCAAAGCTTTTTGTTTCACTCCCATATTAACATATTTATTCAAATCAATATTTATTTTAGCACGAATAATCCTTAATAATCAGAAGACAAAAACATAAATAATCGAGATTAATAGGCGAAAGTTAAAAGAGAATTATGTCTAAATAATTATGGAGATCAAAAAACCAAGAACTGAGTAAAAAGTAGCTATTTATAGGCCTAACTCTTTAAAATGTTCCCTAATAGAGTTACCAAGCTGTTGCCATGTGCTCGACCTTTTAAATGTTGGACTATCCAAGGGGCATAGCACTCGACTGAAAATAAATAATGGTTGGTTGTGGTTGAGCATTTGAGTTATTCCACGATTGGAACTTGGATTAGGCATAATAATGAGGATGAAAGGGAAAAGACCATTGGGCGAATTGCTCATCCAACTAGTCTTGCATGGCCACCATGAAATGGCCATAAACTTACAATTGCCACTGATCATTTGAGGATAGGCAAGATCGGGCACCTATTGAAAACAATATTGTGAGTTACAAAACTCAAAACACTGATTTCAATACAAAGTCCAGAAATTCATTGGTTGGGCTTGGAAGTTAGTTATGCGCAGGGAAAGACTAGCATCCCCACGACACTCAATATCAGTACCTACTAACTATATCTCACTTTGGTCCCAGTAAAACGGTTTCATTTGGTTTCTATTTAGATATAATTTCTTTAATGCATAGAGTTTTGGAAAATGGAAATCATAGATTTTTAAAGAAAAATATATCACATATACACCTTGGAGATGTGAAGAACATAGGGACTTTTGTGAAAACAATGTCTGGATGAGATTTTAAAATATTGGATGTTTTGTATTAGGCACTGGAGAGGTACCAATAGAAACATTGTGTTGTAAATTTTATTGGAAAACAAATTTTAAATATGGATGCACAATAATCACTATAAAAAGAAGTAAGTTAGTAAGGCGAAAAATGAGAAATATAATAATCTCATAAACAAGCAATCACAAACAAAAGAACATAAAAGGGGGGACAATCGAAATAGATCTCATAATTGCGTTTGATTATTAAAGAATAATCGAGATGATAATTTTAGAGATTGGTTTGGATTCGCTGGTAATTTGAAAAAAAAAGATAATTTTTATCAAAACAATTTTAAGGTATCTGGAAGAGAGAAAATTTTAAAATTTTGAGATAAAAGCAACATTAGAGAATTCCCTAAAATAGAGTAATAAAAATATTTATGAATAAAGAAAAAATTTGTATCATTTTAGAAAATGAGGTTGGAGTATGCCCTTGGAGTAGTGAGGTTAGAATATCCTCAAAGTAAGGAAAACACTTAGGAATAAGGAGAAAATTTTAACTTTAATTAAAAATAGGGTTGCAGTATCCCCTTTGAGTAGTGGAGTTGGAGTATCTCCACTAGTGAAAATTTTATATGAAATCCTATTTTTTGTGTTTTAATCTTGGTCCGAGTCAAAAGGGGTTGATGTGGTGAGGGAGACTAAAGGGTGCATTTCGAGACATCTGAATGTCTCGATAAAAGGAGATTCAATATTTTGGTTGAAAATAGGGGAAAATATTATGCCACCTCTATTCGTGCATTTTGATGGTACATTTGAAAGCTTTAGGGGGTAAATGAGGTACTGTTAGAAAGTTAACTCAACAAAGTTTAATATAAAAACATTCCAATAATTCTAGAAATCATTTTCTAAAAGGAATTAATTTTTGAAGTTAGGATCATTTCAGCACTGGCAGCATGTACAATTAAAATGGCATAATGGATTTTAAAAAATCATTCCAAGCTTATCCATGATCGTTAGATTATAGATAATACCTTTTTGGAAAGGAAATTTTGTGAACTTTTTGGGAAATGTATTTCAAAATTTTGTAAAACTCATCTGATGGGCCGAAATGGCCCAAACAGAATGTTGCACACTAGTTTTAAGGGTTTTGAACAATAAAGGTTTGAAAAATGATAACTCCCTCGTCTAGAATGATCCAAGGACAAATAAGTTAACATTAGGAAGGTAATTTGATGTCCTTGAAAGTAAATATATTAAAAAATAAAAAGAAATATTTTGTAGTTCAAAAATGATTTTCAAGTTTAAACTACAGTGCTGTTAGAGCAAAAACAAAGAGATTATTTGATATTCTGTTTTCTTCAACGATAAACTTAGGCAGGTTTAGGATGTCTGAATGTCCATGATGGAAAGTAACACCGGCTTCACAAGTTCATTCCATAACCTCGGGTATTTTGGGACAATTGAACAACCCGTTGACCATGTCACAGAAAGGAACATGAGATCCAAGATTAAAGATTAATACTTTCCCTTTTTTTTGAAAAATGAACTTATTTCACCATGAATCCAGAGCTGAAATGTTGATTTACCCCTAAGATTGGGAGACCAATTTGATGAAAACATTAAGTCCATGCTACTTTTTATTTATTGAAGGTAACATGAAGTTTACCTGGGGATATTTCTAAAAATTAGTTTGTGAGAAACAAGCAAGCATTTTAATGGAGATATAATGAACAAAATACAACACATACAAAGTTAAACATAGGTTAAACATGCAAACATGACATTTTAACATGGAAATGGGTGACATAGATGTAAAAAGATGACAAATAGGGTGCATGGAGATGATACAAACATGTTTATACAAAGGAATGGATGTTGGGGTTGTCAAGATAGCGCTTTTATTTCATGAGCCTACTTAAAACACAAGAAAAATATTTGAACATGCCAAAGACAAATTAACGTGACCATTTAAATATGAAATGGATATGTGAATATAGAAGGAACATGGCAAAAGATGCATGAAAAGAGGCTGTATAATGATGAAAATAGAGCACGGTGAGTTTATATATCTAACAACATTAAGGTATCAAGAGGGTCATCAAGATAAGGCAACAAAAATACATAAACATATTGGAATGATCATGGCAGCATAAAGGGCTCACTAAAATAAAATGAATGATCAAAATAGAAAATATATGGAAAAAGGTAAAAAATATACAAACGAAAGCTTGAAGTTTCTTCTTCTTTTAAAGCAGTAACTTTAAGTTGAGTTCTTTCCCTCCTTTTGCTATTGTTTAGCAAAACATGGGTGAAAGGAGGAAGTTTTCTGGTAATATGGTTGCTGATGGGGTGTTTTAAGGATGAAAGTATATGAAAGGCTGAGCTTTTGAAGGTGTTCTAGTAGTGGTTTTAGGGAGCTATAGGAATGGGGGTTGGTTGAGTGTGAAAGGTAATGGAACAGTGTTTTGGTAAGATATTGGAGCTAAAGTTGGTGAAGGATTTGTGAGGATGGATGAAGAGCTTCTTGGAATAACTGGAAAGCTTTTTTGTTAGCTAAGAGTTTTTTTTTTATTTGATGGCTAAGATTATGCCTAAGAGAGCTTTTTTCAAATCAGAGAGTGTCCTTCTTTTCAAGTAGCTAAAAGTCCTAATTTTAATCTAATACTCAGCCAATGCCTTTAGGAGAAAAGGCAAAGGCTTTTTTAATTTTTCTCTCCTCGACCAAGGAACTTTTCCAGCTACCATGCTCAGCTAGTTTTCTTCTCATTGGTTCTGTCATGCTGAGAAAGAGAGCTAAAAGTTTGCCACAGCCTCCCAGCTGATGATATGCTTACTACCCTCTTACAACCATATATCTTATGGAAGTGACCTTTGTCATTGGTTGTATGGGCTCTAAAATTTGTTTAAATCTGATCATAGGCCCAAAGCCAAGGTTTGTAATGTTTTATGAAAGTTTTTTGGAAATGTTTAAATCAGATTTTTGAAGGTTGAAAAATGTTTCGAGCAAGGCAAAATACCTTATTATATCAATACAAAACATGTTGTACTGATAGACAAGGCAATTTTTACCTCTGAGTATCGATATAAGAAGCTATGCATAGATACTAAGAGCAAAAATTATTTTTAGTCTCGAGACTTAGAGGCTATATCAATACTCCATGGACCTGTATCAATACTCATGCTTGTGTATCAATACATTTCACCAAAAATCATAACTTTAGCTACTACCAAGGCTTGTATTGATACAAACATGCTAGGTATTGATACCATACCTTGGTTATTGATATGAAACCCTCTAGTATCGATACTATATGTACAAATTTCAAGTTTTTCGTACCATAAAGGCCTCGTATAAATATTCCTGTACCAATATAACTTGCACATTCCCATGACTTCTTGAGTTACCTTAATTTATCACAAACAATGAGAAATTGACCTATGTATTCATCTGAATGACCCTGGTGAACCATAAAAAGTGGCTTTTGATGCCTTGATTTTATATTTTTCTTTAAAATGACCCATAGGCATTTTAAACCTTTACCTAACTCCTAGGATGCCAAAAACACAGCACCTGCAGTCATCCCCCAGGTTTTATTTTTATTTTTTGATTTTATCATCTTTTTCCTAACTCCTAGATACCAAAAACTGGCCCAAAAAAAAGGAGTCCACACATAGATTTGGCATTTGTGGCACTTTCTGGCATAGTTAATGTAATCCTTTTCAAAAGTCAACCAATAATAGTCTGATAACATGACTTGCTTTGCTATTTGGTGTCTATTAGCATGCATACCAAAAATTCTTTCATGAACTTCTTCAAGTATTCTTTTTGGTTTTAAAGGCATCCATACATCAGAGTAGCACCTGATCCACAACTTACTTTTACAAAATCCCACCATCCAAAATAAAGTTAATGGGTAATCGTCGGATGGTTCTTTTATCAATTTTGATGATGTTTTTTAGGTATTGTTGATCCTTGATGTACTACAGGATATCATGACACCATGGCAAGCCATCATTCTTTTCTTTAACATTTTGACAATATACCGGGCTGTATAGATACTCATCTAAATAAGAGCAATGTTTAATTCTCGATTGACTTTGAACGTAGATGATAGGATGGCCAAGGCATTAACCAAGTTGGTTTTCTTTTCAAGGTAGATGCTGAAAGCTAATATCATCAAACTCATTATTAAGTTTCAAGATCAGATTCCCATAATTGATTAATTTAGCATCACATGTTTGCCATTCTCCTTTCAGTTAGTAAATGCAAGGGTTGAATCACCAAATGCTTGCAGCATTCGAAGCCTCTTTCAATAGCTGCTTGGAGTCCCATGGCACAAGCCTCATATTCAGCTATATTGTTAGTACAATTGAAGTTAAACCTTGTAGTGAAAAGGTAGTAGTTTTCATTAGGTGAGATAAGAATTACCCTAATTCCATGCCTTAAAACATTTCAAACTCCATTAAAACACATTGTCCAAGATGATCTACACTCGACAGTGTTCTTTGCCTCAGATATGCACATCAAATCTTCATAAAAAATCAAAGTCTAAAGGCTGATAGTCATTTGTTGCTCAAGTTGTTAAGAAATCTACTATTGCCCTATTCTTAATGGCTTTCTGATTTACATACACATTGTCATACTCAAAAAGTAAGACTTTCCACCTGGCTAACCTCCCTAACAAGATGGGAGCTTTACATAAATACTTGATAGGATCAAGTTTAGCATCTAGCCATAACGCGTGGTACAACATGTATTGTCTAAATCGCCAAGGTGTTTAAGTTAGAGCATAATATAGCTTCTCTACAAATGAATAATTATTTTCATATTCTGTGAACTTCTTGATCAAGTAAAAAGTAGCCTATTCCTTTTTGCCTAACTCATTGTGTTGACCTAATGGATAGCCCATCAACTTGTTAAAAACTAATAGATATAGGATTAATGGGCAACCGTACATTGGTGGCACATGTACCAAAGAATTTAAAAGGTAATGTTTGACCTTGTCAAAAGCTTTTTGGCATTTTTCATTCCATTCTTTAGGATTTTGTTTTTAAAGCAACCGAAAGATTAGATCACATTTATTTATCAACTGAGATATGAATTAGACTATGTAGTTAACCTTTCCAAGAAACTTTTTACTTTTTTTGTGTTCGAGGTGGTGACAGATTTTGGATGGCCTTGACCTTATCAAGATCACCATCTATTCTTTTTTTGCTCACATAAAGCCAATAGTTTGTCGAATGTGCATTTAGCAAGATTTAACTTAAGTTGATATTTGCACAACCGTTTGAAGAGTTTTTGCATGTTGGTAATGTTTTCATTCTTTTTTGACAATTTGGCGATCATATCATCCATGTAGGCCTCTATTTCTTTATGCATGAGGTCATGGAACAATGTTACCATCTCCCCCTAATAGGTTGCCCCAGTGATCTTAAGCCTAAAAGGCATTACTTTGTAGTAAAAAGTGCCTCATATAGTTATAAAGATGATCTTTTCCATGTCTTCAACTGCCATTCTAATTTGTTATAGCCCAAAAACCCATCCATGAAGGAAAATAATGCATTTTTGATAGTGCTGTCTACTAGAGTATCGATGTGAGCTAAAAAAAATTGTCCTTGGGACTGGCTTGGTTTAAGTCCCTATAGTCCACACACATCTGCACTTTACCATCCCTTTTAGGAACTAGGACTATATTGGTTACCTATTTAGGATATTTGTCTACCTTGAGAAAACCTAGTTCAAATTGTTTCTTTACTTTTTCTTTGATCTTTAGAAGCATTTCAAGCTTTATCTTTCTAAGCTTTTGTTGATGGGCTTACACTCAGGTTTAAAGGGAAGTTTATGGACCACAATGTTAGTGTTTAATCCAGGCATGTCTTGTTAAGACCAAGCAAATACATCCTGATTTTTTGGAGGAGACTTGTTAGTTTGGCTCAAGTTGATGGTTTTATAGAGGTTCTGCTTTTAACATTTTTTGGGTCTTCTGTCATTCCAAGGTTTATAGTTTCGATGGCTTCCTGATAAGGCAATTCTATTTTTCATCCTGTTCAATTAGTCTTACTAGGTCTGCAGATATAGGATTCTCTTCAAGATTCTATTCAAGCTTGACCTCAGCGATGTAGATTAGTTGCTTGAAATTGATTTATAAAGTTTCAGTATGAACATTCATGTCACCTTCATCCGGGTACTTGAAAATATGGAAAAAGAATAATATAAATGGAAAAAATATATGGAGAAAGGTTTAAAGCTTAGGAAGAACTATGAATGTAAAGAATGAAATGCATAATGCTTAATCATTTCATTGATAACACTTAATAAAAAATACCCATACAAAGGATTTTACAATGTTTTTGGGCGAAAGCATATAGGTTTAATTAATTAATTTGAAACAGTATAAAAATCTTAGTTTCAGTCCAAACACTTGGAATAAATCTTAGAAGGCACAAACCAGTATCTGAGCTTTATGCATCAATTGCATTAATGGATAAATCCCCTAAACACCTTATTCAGTATGAGCATAGCATTAGTGGAGCTAGTATTCATTTGCCCTCCTGAGCAAAAACTTTCTCAAAATGGTGGAAATATTATTTTTTTCATACCCCACGTCTTATCCTAATAGAAATTTTTTCACGATTCTTCTAAGCTTGTTTTTTTTGTTGTGCACTAGGCTTATATCTCAACCCTCTTTTATTGATTTGGTTAACAACTTTTAAGGCTTTGGCAATCCTTGAAAGGTGTTTTTGAGTCCCTTTCCACTTGGGCACCCTTGTCGACAGTTAACTTCAAACCCATATGAGTGCTCTTTGAAAGGCAAGGCCCAACCATTGGCAACCCTTCCTTGATATAAGTAGTATTGGCAAACTCAAAGGATTTGAAAAAGGATTCTAGGACATCTTCGTCAGGTTAACATATAGGGTATCAATTTAGGTAGTAGCAATGATATCTTCTTTTTTGTTCGATATTGACAACTTTGTTCTTAATGATGAACTTTAACTTTTAGTGCAAAGATGATGGTGCTACCCCTAAGAGTGAATCTAAGGCCTTCTCAATAGGAAAATGTATGATAAGTAATATCTATCACAAAAAATAAAATTTTTTAGAATGGAATAGTGATATTTCCCACAATGTCATTGCATGTTCCATCGAATGCTTGCACAACCTATGACTATTTTGGATATAAGATGCACCAACAAGGAGCTTGTTTAAGCATGACATGGGTATTACATTTAGAGTTGACCCATTATCAGTAAGCACCTTAGGCACTCATGATGCCTTCACTATATGTGGTGATTTGAAGTGCTTTGTAGTTTTCTCTTTCTCTATGCAAGATTGCATCATCACTGAAAGATATATAATTGTCAATAATGATTGTGCTTGCTAGGCGATCCAATTGACCTATAGAGATGTCGAGAGGGACATAAGCCTTATTCAAAATCTTAAGGAGAGCATTCCTATGAGCTTCAAAGTTCATCAATAGTGAGAACATAGATATCTTGGTGAGTTGCTTGTTCAACTAATCGATAATGCTGTATTAACTATGCTTGATGACCTTAAGAAGTTTTGTAGCTTTTTTTTCACTTATTGGATCCTTCATAACTACCGGTTTTGAGTTTTTAGTTACAGGTTTTGGTGCTTGAGGGATGGGATTGGCATTCTCTTGTTGAATTTTACCTTTTAATGTTACTGGGGTGTAACATCTACCACTTTGAGTTTGGTGGCTAACTCTTGAAAGGTTCACATTTATAGCTTGCTAACTAGACTCTCTAATGATTAAAGTTTTGCTTTCATAGTTCCATGGGACTGCCTTATCATCTTTATAAGGGAAAGGAGATAGAAGTTGAATGATCATCTTCAACGCAGGCTGAAAAAGGGGAGCTTTGTTTTTTAGTCGATTATCAAACAAAATCAATGGCCTTCCAACCTCGTAAGGAGGATAACTCCTTTCTTTTTCCATAGTGTTGACAGATGGCTTGCATTTGTAGACTCAATATGCTAAGCTTGCTTTTATTATAGAATTTGATGCTACTGTAGTTCATAATCTTTTGAACCATAATATTAAACTCTTCACATGTTTGAAGAGTGTGGCAATAAATAGTATAGAAATCATAGAGGTCATCAATTTTTTCCTCCATCTTTTTAGCTACAATAAGCAATTTAGTTTGCACCAAGATTTGCCAAACTAAATTCATTGGCGTTCTGACCTCCTTTATGTTTTCTACTTCATAGTTCTCTTTAATAACCACTCTATTTAAATCTAACCCATCATGAGTTTGAGACAAGCTGGCTTCATTGCCAGATTTTGGTTACTGACTGGTTTTTATTTTTCCCTGCCTTTTATCTTTGCAAATATTTTTTTGCCTAATTCATTTTTCATGGCTTCATCAATCATCCCATAGAATATGACTACGTCCGTGAAGCTTTTTGGGAAGCTTTTCACTACTTTTTCATAATAAAGAGCTTTCAATGTGCTGATGAATGTGATGATCATTTCTTTTCTATCAATAAAAGATGAATCTTGGTAGCTTCTTCCATCCATCTCAAAGTATACTATTTAAAACTTTCATCAATTTTCTTTTCCATGCTCATAAAAGATAAATAACTTAAGATACAGTTGTCAGTAGGCCTTTCTTCATCTGTGGCATTAATAGATGCATTGATGTGTTAATCCTACTCCTCATAGAACTCAATCTCGGACCAGTCCATCATCTTTTAGACCATTTCTAAGAACAATGAACAATGTTACAAATCGTGCCCTTAACTACAATGGTAGTAGGATGTTTCAATGGCATTTTATGCTTTGATTTTTGACATCTGATACCATTCCAGCTTTCATGAAAGCTTACCTAACTTTGTTCTTTAGGCTTTTGACTTTTTTAATGCTTTTTTTGATCCAACAATATTTCCTATCAATTATCATATTCACTCTTGGTTTGGCATGATTAGAGAGTGAATGGGCTCCAACATTTAGTCCAGGTCCTTGTTTGATCTTGATCACTCCTAGTAGAACTTGTACTTTTGTCTTAAAAAAGGTGCAATTCTTCATAAAATGACCTTGTGCTCTAGTGTGGTACTCACAATAGGCTTATCATACCATTTGAGGTACAGTGGTGATCTTGGGTTTATGGATACTAAGGCTGCTAGTTGACCTACCAAAAGATGAGAGTAGATCTTTTTACAGGAGTAAGGGAATGGCTTAAAATGCTCATTTTCTTGAAGTGCTTTTTGATTATTTGGAGCTCTTGCATTGCTCATATAGTGAGGTTATGCACTCTTGGTCATGTTTTGAATGGGATTTGGTGCAAAGCTCATTGTTAGAGCAAACTTATAGTATTAACTGGTTATGATGCTAATGAGTAAGGGGTAAAACCAAATTCAACATGTTTAAAAGGCACATAGCTTGTGCTTGATGCGAAATTCGATTAAAACTGGCATGGCTTTCACTAACGACATTCACTTTATTCTTCTTCCCCTTATTTATTGACTTTTTAACCAACTTGGATTATTCCCTAATGAATATCCTACCACTTTTGTTAGGCTTATCGATCATTTCACCCGATATAGCCATATCAGTGAATTTTTTATGGCATTTCCTAACAGCTTTTTGTAGTAAGAGCTCGTAAGGTGCCAACAAACATGACTATCATTTTTTTCTGTCAAAGGGTGATGAACTTGAGCTACCTCTTCTCTCTACCTTTGAACATATTACCTCAAGCTTTCAAAGGCTTTCTTTTCCACATTCATAAGGGAAAGACTATCTGGGGCCTAATCGAGCATATGCTTATATTGGTCTAGGAAAACGCGAGCTAGATTCGTCCATGTATGATTATTGCAGGGCCACACCCTATGTACAATAGGATAGCTGCACTAGTCAGATTGTCCTAAAAGTAATGAATTAGTAGTTTCTCATTCTCTTCACACCTTGCTATTTTTCAACAGTACATGCAAAGATAAGTAGTAAGGTTAGTAGTCTTATTGTATTTTTCAAGATTTATCATTTTGAATTTATGTAGGATTACAAGACTAGAAACAAGCCCCAATGACTTTGCATCCACAATCCAAATTTGTCACTTCCTGAAATAGCTTGAAGGCATTTTTCCAATTACTGATACTTGTTTCCTTTCTATTACTCCATTTACTCATCAAGGTCTGAGACTATAGGCCTTGTCGGTAAAGAGCTTAGGCCTTAAAATTCTTAAATCAAATGGGATGTTATTGTAGGATTAATGTAAATGAATGGCTGAGTTTATGGGATGTTTGTTGTTAGGGGATGTTGTCCATGCAATGCCCCTTTTTGAGCATTGGTGGCTTCAGTACCACTATTCAAATTGTTTATAGGATTGATCGATTCTTTTCTAAGATCGATTATCCTTAGTTACCCTTTTTTTCCTTTAATGCTTTGGATAATAGCTTGGTTAGTTTGGCAATCTGAGTTTGGAGTTCCTTATTCCTACAAAGTAATTGCTCTTAAAACTCTTTATACATGAGTACAAGTCTTTCAATGCGGGCTTAGTGATCATTTTCCATTATTTTTCGATGATTACGAGTGTTATACCAATGATGAACTATAAGTTCCATGTTTTATAGCACTTTTACTTTAAATTATTACTAGATTACGCTTTTATGATATGTTCATGTATATGTTTGATGCATTAAGAGTGAATATGTGATCATAAAGATAAATGAATGAATAAAACAATGAAAAAAATTATGTTAGTCATGCAAATGCAAAAAAGACAATTGGATTAAGGGGCAGCTCCACAAATAGTGTCTTTCATTAAAGTAGCAAAATGTCTCGATTACACATAATTACATTCAAAAATGCCTAACACGGCTACATGGTCCAAGAAATACAATAAGTCTTGCTCATGGGCTCTAGTGGGCAAAGTATCAAATGTCAAGGATCGAGCTACATCCATCATGTTCTCAGCCTTTAACTGAGCTACCCGAATCTGCTTTATGAGATGGCGATAATGGTCTTGATAGTTTTGACGTGCATGATTAACCACTTCAACCCATTCTTGCTCCTACTCTTCAGAAGCTTTCACTTGGTCTCGACGAGCTTAAAGAAAATGCTCTATATCTTGAATTCTGAGTGTTAAGCTTTATTTTCAACTTGGTTTACCTTCAAATGAAGGACTCAAGTTTCTAACCATTCATTTTTCCATTAGTAAGTTAATGCAAAAGTGCAGGTTCTAATAAGTTTTTTCCTATTAACCCTAGTCGTTTCTCTCCATTGATGTAGTTTTTTCTCGAGAGTAGTAGTTTCTATCCTCCATTCAACTGATGACTTTCCAAGTCTTTAGGAGTTGCTTTCTTTGTTAAGGACCACATAGTCTTTCTTCAAACTCTCAAGACCCTCTTTAAGATAGTTTTTCTTTATGATAGCCCTCTTTAACTTGCCATCTCGAAAGTAGAGGTCTATTTTTAATTGGTTATTTTTGTCTTTTAATCAGGTAATCTTCTTAGCAATGGTTACCTTTTCTTATTTGAACTTTTGCTTGAGCAATTAAGTCTTAGAGGAAAATTTATCAGCTGGTATTTATGATGTCCTAAAACTAGACAAGGGCAAGGCATCATTAATGTGATGGATCCTCTATCCGTCATATCATGGTGTCATACTAGTCCTTTTCCAATACCTCTCCATGCAGCAGGTTTGTCTCCATGCGCAAAAGGCTAGCTGGACTTTTGACTTGTAATCAGGCTCACCATAGTTAAAATCCTATAACTCTAAGTCTTGGACAAAGGGATGAATTGTTGGTATTGGAATTATCGAAGGACTAGAATAAGCGCATAGTTAGTGCTTCCTTATGATCCTATGAGAGGTACACAATTGTAATCTCTGCATCAATATATAAAGTCTGTAGGGAAAATTAAAAGGCCTTCCATGTTACCTCTTCCTGGTTGAGTTTCCAAAAGTTCTGGACCCATTGCTCTTTAGTTTTGTCTTGAGGCTATTTGTTCTTAAGTACCTTCGAGATAGGGCTTAAGCTAGGTAAGAAGTTGTATGACATCCCACTTTTTTTAGGATTAAAGTGATTGATGAGCCAAATGTGAAAAAGTGGTGCACATTTGATGAAATGGCCCATACCCATTTTCTTGCAAACATTAAGAGCTCGAATAGTTTTGGCAATAATGGCCAGTGTAGGATTGATGTTGCATCACAAACGAGAAAAGGCATCTACTATCATAGCTTTAACATAGCCTAATGTCTTCGAAAATATAACCAAACCATATATCGCTAAAGCATAGATATCTTGTATTTTTTGGATGTTAATGGTACTCACCATTGCTTTTTTCAAGCTGGCCCATGAGATGCATTCACTGTTCCCCTTTATTTTGATATGACTTCCAATCCAAGACTCTATTGCCATAAAGATTTGAGCTAATATTTTCTTGAAAGTTGAAGGGTTCAAAGCCTTTCAATATATTATATCAGCCTTGGCTTTCTTGATGTTGAGCAACATGGTATATTCATCGACTATGGGAACTAAATCTTTATGATTGAATGTGAAACATCGATATGCAGGGTTCCAAAACTGAGATGTCGCTTGCAACAAGTCGACATCCAAATGGACTTGGAGCAAAAAAGCAATGTCCTTATATCTCTTCATGGATAATTCCTTTTCAGTATTATCCTAACCAGTCTATACATACTTAAGATCTTGCTAATCATTCTGACGATACCCTATTTTGACCTTATCATGCATTATTGAGATATATTCGAGTTTCAAGATGTCCCTATCTTCATGCTATAGTGATAGTGATTATGATCAAATGCATGAATGAAAAAGAAAAGCAACATGGAAATGAGTTAGCAACCAATATGAAATAATAGGCAAAAGATAAAGAAATGAAAGAATAGCAACAAAAGTGTACTATAAAATTTGCCCAAGAATAGGTGAAAAAATGCCTAGAGGTAGACATAATGATCATGGTTGTTGAGATATTAAATGGATAGCATAATGGCATGTCCGCATAAGAAATTGCCTCTTCACGAAGTAACATGATACCCCATGAGGACTAAGACTGACCATTTAAATGGTGCGTTCGTTCATTACCACATAAGTTAAGTACATGCTAAACCATCATTCAGGCAGCATGATGGCTTATTTCAGTCAGATATAACTATTTTAAGGTGGCATTACAGGTGATGGCATTCACTTGTCCTCACCCATTTATTAAAGAGGATTTGCTGTCAAACTTAATGGTATATCCTAAAGGAATAATCATGAAAATAAAAATGATAAATGCGAGCGACAATATTCACCCATCATCGCCCATGTAACCATGATATATAAAAGTAAAGGTAAGAAATATTTCCTCAAGTGATCCTATTCTTTGGGTTATTTTAGTAGCAATCTGGTATGGTTTTACATGGTTTAGCTCATAAGGTTCACTATGTGCATTTAAGTTAATGCCTAATTTAGTATCTGAATCACTCTTTCGTCTCGTAAAGATAGCTGAGGTACCCAAATCCTAGGCCCATCGTGGGCTTAATGGAATAGGTTTGATTTGGTGAATGTATTTCTTTATGCAAATGTGGAAGGGTACTCATGAAAGACATAGGTAATTTACACCCCAAAAGGTCTGCCATACATACGTAGAGGATTAGTCATGAAGGTAAATGGCTCACTTTTTCTTAATAATTAGGATACTAACCACACCATGGTGTTTGGTGCGAATCTAGTGCCAATGCAAGTGTACGGTGTGTGTCAGGAAACAATCAAACCTGTTGTTTTATTCCCATATTACCATACTTATTCAAGTTGATATTTATCCGAGAATGAATAATCCCTAACAATCACAAGACTAAACATAAAAAATAGAGATTAGTAGTTAAAATACAAAGGAATTGTATTTAAATAGTTATGGAGATCGAAAAACCAAGACCTAAGTGAGAAATAACAAGTCATAAGCCTAACTCTTTAGGTCACCATTGGAGTTGCCAAGCTGTCACCAGGTGCTCGCCTTTAAAACTTTGAATAATCCAAAGGGTATAGTGTGCTCGACTTAAAAATAAATGATGGTTGGTCATTGTCGAGCCTTTAAGTTATCCTTTAATCAAAATTGGGATTAGGCATAGTAGTAGAAAGAGAAGAGAGACCATTGGGTGAATCGCTTATCTAACTAGTCTTGGATGGCCACCACAAATTGACTATAAACTTAGAGTCACCACTGATCATTTCGGGCTAAGTAGGATCAGATGCTTATTGAAAACTATATTCCAAGTTATAAAACTCAAAACATCGATTTCAAGGTCTACAAAGTCTAAAGATTCATTGGCTAGGTCCGAGAGTTGGTTACACGTGGTGAAAGATTACCAATCCCATGATGCTCGAAATCGGTACCTACTAACAATGTCTCACTTTGATCTTCGGTAAATTGGTTCCATTTAGTCATTATTTAGATATAATCCCTTTTAATGCATGAAGTTTTGTAAATTGTATATTTGAGTTTTTGAAGAAACTTAAATCAGCTATGTGCACGGAGGTGTAAGGAACATAGGGATTTTTATGAAAACAATGTCCAAATTGGGTTTTGAAAATTTAGATATTCCATATTAGGCATTAGAGATACACCAACATGAAACATCGCCTTATAAATTTTATTGTAAAACAAATTTTAAATATGAATGCACGATTATCACTACAAAAAAACGTGTTAGTAAGGCGACAAAGAATATAATAATATAAAAAACAAGCAATCATAAACTAAGAGCGTACAAATGAAGGGTGATAGAAATGTGTCTCATAATTATCTTCGATCATTGAAGAATAACCGGGATGACAATTTAGTGATGATCTTGGATTCGATGGTAGTTTGCGAGATAAAATATTTTAATCAAAACAATCTGAGGCATCCGAAAGGGAGAAAGTTTTTAGATTTTTTTAGGTAAAAGTTGGCTGGAGTATGCCCTTAAACAGGTAGGACTAGAGTATCTCCAAAGATAAAATTATAAAAATATTTAGAATAAAGAGAAAATTTGAGTTTTTCTTAAGTAAGAATGGGTTGGGGTATGCCCAAAAGTGAAAATTTTTTATGATTTCAAATAATTAAGAATCTCAAATAAATCTAGAAGAGAAAACTCAAGTTTCTTAGTGAGAAATGGAGTTGAAATATCCCGAAATATGGAAATTGTTAGCTTCAAAGGAAAGATTAAACCAAGAAGGGCAGCGAATTAGTTCTACAAAAATAGTGATAAATTTGTAGTAAATCAAAAATTAAAAATAAGATAAGGATAAGAAAAACAAACAATCAATGTATAGAGGTTCGATCATTTAACTCGACACCTATGTCTTCTCTTCTTGGTACTTACCAAGGTGATTCCATAATTCAATAAACAAATTGTTACCTTTAAGGCTAAGGTATAACCTTACACCACTATCTTTTAAGGTAAGATAGAACCTTTCAATTCCTTTGAGAATTCTACCCTAAACTCTCAAATATTTTTACTCACGTTCACACAACCCCTTTTATGATATGAATAAAGTATTTTGTAAATAGATTGAACCTCTAGTAGATAGATGTTTGCTAGAATTTAAGTACTAGATGAATGAGATATAAATTGGCTTGATGAGTATAAATTTGAGACAAGTAGAAACAAAGAATTTGATGATTTTGAGCTTTTGTTGTTCATTGATTCGATGAAATTTGTATCTCTACTTCTTCAACTGTTGGGAACCTTCATTTATAGCTGGAAATAGATTCATAAACATTGGGCATTTAATTTTGTAGTTGGAGAGATTATTGTAGCCTTTATAAATGCTTGTTTTCATTCAGTCTCATGCTATATATTGATGCAATACCAATAGTATTGATACAAAAATCTAAAAAGTGACCGTTACAACTTATTGTATCGATATACGGATCTGAGTATCGATACTAAGCAAGCTGTATCGATACAAACACAATTGTATCGATATATTTGAGGGTTTTAGCCAAACCTTGGCTACTGCCAAGCCTTGTATCGATACACATAGGGTGAGTATCGATACTAAGCAGGCTGTGTCGATACATACACACATGTATCGATACATTTGAGGGTCTCAGCCAAACCTTGGCTACTGCCAAGCCTTGCATCAATACACATGGGTTGAGTATCAATACCAAATAGGCTATTTCGATACATACACACTTGTATCGATACATTTAAGGGTTTTTTTTAAGTATAGTATCAATATATTTGTTGTCTATATCGATACCAACCTTTAAAAATGTTTGTAAAATGATTTTTGTTGACTCAAACAAATCTCAAAAATTATTTTAGGTATAAATATACATTTTAGAGCATATATTTTTTTACAAATTACAAACATAGTACCTTTCAAAATGCTTTTTAATTTAAACACAAGTATCAAGTTGAGTATTAATTTAGCTTAAGTTGTTTGTTATATCAAAACCGAAATCAAAATTAACAATCTCTCTCTCTTTTTGATATAACAAAACTTAAGATAAATTTGTCTGTTTTTTAGATTAGCGAACAACAACTCCCCTCCAATAAAGCAATAGTTTTCAAAAGTTTTAATTTGAGTAAATTAGTTTTTAATATTGCTCAAGTTTAGAAAATCAAGCTAATGTTCAATATCAACATGTTATTTGGGTTCCAACATGGTAATCTAATCATGATCAATGTGCATAATAAATTCATGGAGAGCAGATATAGCAACATAAGGCATATATGTAGCAACAGAATGCAAATTTATGGTATTTCTCCCCTTTTTTATTATATCAAAATAGAATTCAAAGATAAGTAATGCAAAGCAAAGTAGGAAATGCAATTAGAGTAAACAAAGATGAACTCATTAAGGATAAGATAAATCTAACAAAGCAAGCAAAAGATGTTCAAAGGAATGTAAAACATAAAGTAATAGAGAATCTTAAAACCATAACGTTAGATAAGCATAAAAGATATCCTAAAACGATATGTTAATAACATAAGCGACATCCTAAAAAATGATAAAGATGTTTAAACGCTCTTAATTGGAGTAAATGTCATTAGCCAGAGGATCTTCGGTGAGTGGAGAAGTAGGTAGAGGCGCATGAGGAAAAACAGCCGAAAAAGCATAGAATTGCTTTGCTAAAGCCTAGTGACTATGCTCAAGAGTAAAAGGATTAGCATCAATAGTGTCAAAGCTATGGTCCAATCGTCCTTCCCATGTATCAAAGTAGCCTATAATAGAAGCGTACATAGTAGCAATGTCATGGGCATGAAAGATGGGGTAGCAAAAGCTAGAAGTGGGGGAGGCTTATAATGCTCCGTATCATCATGATCACTGAGAGTTAGAACATTTGGTTACTTAAGTGGTGGTTGTCGATGAGCCTTGAGAATGAAGTTGACACCTTGAATTTCATACCTAGTAGGGCCCATGGATTTGCAACCAATGCAGCGGTAAGTGGTTACCATAATCTCAGGGTTGCATGAAAGATTAAACCATAGATGTCAAAGTAGTAACTCAAGGCCATACCATGCAGAAGACTATGACAACCACGAAAGCAAAGAATAAGGTTCATAAATATGAAATAGGCTATGTTTGGATGATTTCCAGTTTGAATCATATGAAGCCACCAATTGTCCGTATTGCTAATCAAAATATATTTAGTTTTATATGGATAAAGCACATGTAAGATGATAAGATGGAGTAAGCGATCGACTGAAGAAAATAACATGGCTTTGTTGTTTGGAGTGCACAAGGCAGTGGGAGCCGAGCCTTTATGGATTATGCTTTTATTCAAAAAATCAAAGGCAAACACAAGAAAAGTCGAGTTAATGAAGAGATCTTATCCTAAAAGATAGGACCAAATAGCAATGACATTATCATGGTCATCAATAACAAGAGAGGCATTGCTAAAGAATGCACGAATAAGATTTTCACGAATTGAAACATGTAGAGAAAGAATTTTGGTTTATTCAAAAGTTTCAAACATCTGAAGGTAAAGCTAATTAATGGACTAAAGAAAGGGAAAATTAATGACTCAATATTGTTAGATGGGCATCCAGGTATAGATGGTGGTGAAACGTTCATGAGCCTATGCATCGCGAAAACATAAGTCAAAGAATGACTGATTTTGGGTAGAGGTGGTTGATGAGTGAAAGAGGTAGAGGCACGGGTGACAAGACCTTGATTACATGCTATTTGTTTGGTTTTAGGAGGCATGGTTATGTTTGAAGACTTTTCTCGAGCAGGTGGTGAGGAAACAGGTTGAGTGGGTAAAATACTGGTTGGGGAAAATAGTCAAACAGGTGGTGGGTGCTAAGTTTGGTTTGTAACTGGTGTGATGTAGTGCATAAATCTGCAATCAACCGCACTCACGAAGAGGGAAAAGTTTATGAATGGAAAAAAAGTTAAATTTTGGGAAGGAATTTGGACAAAGATGATGGATTTAGAGAGGGAAGTGGTGAGGGTTAGGGTGATGGAGAGTTTTGAATTATTGATGTTTCGGATGATAATAAGTGATTTTCAAATGGTTTTTGGGCAAGTGTGATGAAGAAAATTGGTTTATGGATCAACAATTGGGAGAAAAAGGGTGATGATGATAAGTTTTGAAGATTTGAAAGTTGAGTGAGAAAGAGGGTGTTAGGAGAGAAAGATGAACAGTGCTTGATCGAATGAAAAATTCACACGCAGGGAGTTCTAAATTAATAGTGAGCATCGATACAGAAAAAGTAGTATTGATACAAAGAACATTTTTGGGTTCTATATCAATAGAAGGAACTAGGTCTCGAGACTTAGAACAAATTACTGTGTATCGATACAGGCTGAGAAGTATCAATACAGTGTATCGACACAGAAGAGTTAGGTACTGATACAAAGGACAAGTCTAGGTTTGTATCGATACAATGGAAACAAGTCTCGATACATAGAAGAAAAATGTACAAGGATCGATACATATGGCCTAGTATTAGGTCATTTCCAATAAGATGACATCAAATTAGGCATTTTTTTACCTAATTATCCTTTGAAAAACATTCAAAAATACAACTTGGACCAAAATTAAGATCATTTTGCATGGATCAAGATCCAACCAAATTACCAAAAAATGAGAAATTCCTAACAAATGAACATCATCAAACAAGTCTATAAAACTAGCTTCATCAAACTAAGCATGATGCAAACAATATTGAAGCAAAGCATTAAGATTGGATCAAATCATGAATTTAGGGTGCATTCATTAAGCTAATTTCTCTTCAATTATGCAAAATCTATCCTTGTCAAGTGGTTTAGTGAAAATATCAGTTAGATGATGCAAGGTATCAATGAATTCAAGCACCATATCACTTTTTTGCACATGATCTTTGATAAAGTGATGTCTAATTTCTATGTGCTGTGTTCTAGAGTGTTGGATTGGATTTTTGGTTAGACAAATGACACTGGTATTGTCACATTTAATTGGAATATGATCCATGGTAATGCCAAAATCCTCTATTTGTTATTTTATCCACAAAATTTGGGACAACAACTTCCCACGAATATATATTTTGCTTCGATTATGGATAAAGCAACACTATTTTGTTTCTTGGAAAACCATGATACGAGCATATTTTCAAGAAATTAACAAGTACCGAAAGTGCTTTTGATATCAACTTTAAACCCACCAAAATTTGAATTGAAATAAGCATGTAAGACAATAGATTTTCTTTTGGATGCCATAAGCCTAGATTTGGAGTGGCTCTAAGATATCTAAAGATTATTTTCATGGCAACTAGATATGACTCCTTCAGTGATGTTTGGTATCTAGCACATAGGCATACACTAAACATTATATCAGGTCTACTAGCGATAAGATATAGCAATAAACCTATCATAAACCTATAAAGTTTAGAGTTAACAATTTTACCTCCTTCATCCTTTTCAAGCTTTGTTGAAGTACTCATAGGTGTGGGACAAGGCTTTGCTTCATCCATTTTGAACCTTTTGAGTAATTTTTTGGTGTACTTTGCTTGATTGATGAAAATGCCATCTTTTGTTTATCTAATTTGTAACCCTAAGAAGAATGTTAATTCTTCCATCATGCTTATCTCGAACTCACTTTGCATTAGCTTAAAAAATTCTTGACAAAGAGAGTCATTAGTAGCACCAAAGATAATGTCATTAACATAAACTTGAATCACTAAAATGTCTTTGTTTTTTACTTTTATAAATAGAGTTTTGTCAACATTGCCTCTATTAAAACCTTTTTCAATTAAAAACTTTGAGAATCTTTCATACCATGCCTTAGGTGCTTGCTTTAGTCCATATAAAGCTTTTTAAAGTTTAAAAACATGATCAGGAAAATGAGGATTTTCAAAACTGGATGATTGCTCAACATAAACTTCCTTGATAATGAAGCCATTTAAAATGGCACTTTTGACATCCATTTGATACAACTTGAAATTGTTGAAACATGTAAAAGCTAGTAGTATTCTAATGGCCTTTAGTCTAGCTACGAGGGCATAAGTTTCATCATAATCAATTCCTTCTTCTTAGCTATATCCTTTAGCTACTAATCTAGCCTAATTTCTAACTATTGTTCTATTCTCATCAAGTTTGTTCCTAAAAGCCCATTTAGTACCTACAATGGGATAATTCCTAGGTTTCTCAACTAAATTCCAAACTTTGCTCTTTTCAAATCAGTTTAACTCTTCTTGTATAGTCATGATCCAATTATCATCTTTTAGAGCCTTATATAAATTCTTGGGTTCAATTTGTGAAAGAAAGGCTACATAATTACATTTATTTCTAAGAGATGATCTAGTTCTTACCCCTTGCTTAGGATCACCAATTATTTCACCTTCTTTGATATAAGTCAACTCTCTAGGATGATTTCTTTCC
>JBBYHO010000006.1:9629095-9640861 GCA_038382025.1 Adansonia gregorii
TTATTTTATGATTTTCTTTTATCAACCACTTTATTAAATTAATTGCATCAGTAATTCTGGAAAAATTAATATAATATAATATAATATAATAAAATATTTACTTTTCGTTTTTCTATGATTTTGTCAAATTGATTGACTAATAAAATATGGAGAGGTATATTTTTTCCTCAAATGAAGCTAATACGTATAAATGTTTTCTAAAATATTTAGTTTAAATTGTTAATTAATGAAATATGAAAGAGATTAAAATCAAGGTACAATAGCTTATGAATTTTCTTTTTTAATAATTTAAATTAAATTAACTGGTATAAAATATGAAAATTTTGGAAAATTGATTTAAATATGTTTTTAAAATTTATATGACACGTTTTTGTATTCTTTTTTTATTTAAATTAATTTATTAAAAATAAATTATCTATTATTTATAAAGATTTTTATGCATTTTTTTACTTAAATTAATTTCTTCAAACAATAAAATATTTATATTTATTTTCATTGACCAATAAATCACTTATTTATTATTCCCTATCTAATTAAATTAATACGGCAACGTTTTTTATGGAGTGAGTTCGGATTATAAGAAGGAAAAGAAGAGAGACAACGTTAGTTAATGAAGGGAAAGCCAGAGGAGAGAAAAAAAACAAAGGAAAAAGAAAACTCCAGAAGTTGGAAAATCGTTGAGAAAATTCAAAACAACGGCAGTTCCGATGGAGCAATCAGGAGGAGCGGCAGCAGCGGCGCCGTCGAAAGAGAGTTCGAGGGAGCTACAATGCGTGGGCAAAATGGAAATCGTAAAACCGAAGCCCGTGGGTTTTCTCTGCGGCTCAATCCCTGTTCCCACTGATAAATCTTTCCACGCTTTCAACTCCGCTCTCGTCCCCTCCTCCCGCCAAACGTAAATTATTTTACTAATTTTCCATTTCTCTCTTGTGTTTTTTTTTTCTTACATATATAATTTATTTTTGTTTGCTTGTTTCAGAGTAAGCGCTCCGAGGTATCGGATGCTGCCAACGGAGACTGACTTAAACATGCCACCGCTCGTCACTAATTTCCCTGAAAAGGTGCTTCCAATTGGGGCTGTACAGTCCAAGGCTACTGGAGGTACATATATTTCTTTGCTTTCAATTTTATTTTTCCTGTTTTGGAGACATGATATATTAAATTTTAGCTATAATTTTGAACTTAATGTTTTTGAAGTGGAAGAAAGAAGAACAAAATATTGAAGCATTTAGCAATGAAACCATGTCTATTTTTGACTGGTAGAACACATTCCATGGAAACCTGAAGGGCAGCCAAGTGCAGTAGGCTCTTGCATTGTTTCAAATGTGTCAAATCACATTGTTTTTTGAATTTGAAATGTCGGTGTGGCTCCCTTTTCTGCTTTGCGTCATTCTTGCACTTGAATTGTCCTGGTTCCTTTCAAAACTGTTTTGGCTCCTCTTCTGCATTTCTTCTGTCTTGAGTTCGAAATTTCTGTGATTTTCGTCTGATTTTATGCTATTTTGCGGCAGATATAATATGGGAGGATGGTGCTATTTCTTCTAATCTTAGTAGGAAATGTGAGGCACTTGCTGTGTCTGGTTTGGTGGAATATGGAGATGAGATTGATGTGATCGCTCCAGCTGATATACTAAAGCAAATATTTAAAATACCATATTCTAAGGCTCGATTATCCATTGCAGTTCACCGTGTCGGACAAACGCTCGTTCTGAATACGGGGTTTGTATCTCTTTATTGTTGTTTTGATTTCCATTCTGTTAAAATTTTGATGTAAGAGGCTTTGGCATACTGCAGGCCTGATGTCGAGGAGGGAGAGAAATTGGTTAGAAGACATAGCAATCAATCAAAATGTACAGATCAATCTTTGTTTCTAAATTTTGCTATGCATTCTGTTAGAATGGAGGCCTGTGATTGTCCACCAACTCATCAAGCGCCACGGGAGAGGCAATCAGATTTTTCTGTCTTTCCCGGAGGGGAGACATCAAATTTTGTGGAAGAGAATGATGATATTTCTCGAAAAGAAGGATTCAAGCACCATTCAGAGTACTCACGGGTTAAACAGGATGGGTTCTTTTGGGGAAGTAAGAAAGGTCACAGAAACAAGAGCCGTGATCCTATCAAGAAAGCTACACCCACACATGTTGGGGAAAAGCCTAGATGCTCTGTGCAAGAGTCCGAAAAGCATAGAAGAGTTGGAAATAATGGATTCTTAAGAGTGTTATATTGGCAATTTCACAATTTCCGGATGCTCCTTGGCAGTGACTTGCTCCTTTTCAGTAATGAAAAGTATGCTGCTGTGAGCTTGCACTTGTGGGATGTTACACGACAGGTTGTTTCCAGTAACTGTAATTTAATTGTGTTTGTGTTTTGGTTCAATTTTTTATTGTTTTTATGGCAATATTGACAGGTCACACCATTAACCTGGCTTGAAGCTTGGCTTGACAATGTCATGGCAAGTGTGCCTGAGTTGGCCATCTGTTATCATCAAAATGGTGTTGTCCAGGGTTATGAGCTTCTAAAGACAGATGACATATTCTTGTTAAAAGGCATTGCTGAAGATGGTACTCCTGCTTTTCATCCTCATGTTGTTCAGCAAAATGGCCTTTCTGTTTTGAGGTTTCTTCAAGATAACTGCAAGCAAGATCCTGGTGCTTATTGGGTATCATTTTGTTTTCTTTCTATAAAAAAATTTCTTGCTTGTCTCTTTGAAAATTTACTTAGTGAACTGTGTTCATCATTTGTGTCTTGCAGTTATATAAAAGTGCTGGTGAAGACGTAATTCAACTATTTGATCTTTCTCTTGTCCCCAAGAACCATTCTTCTAGTGATTGTGATAATAACTCAAGCTCCTTTCCTTCTCTAGTACATAGAGGGAGAAGTGATTCATTATTTTCACTAGGAACTCTCCTCTACCGCATTGCACACAGGCTTTCACTGTCAATGGTGTGTAAAATATATCTGTTTCATCAGTAGATTACCCCACCTTATGTAATGATCTACTAACTACGTAGATGTTATTGGTGCAGGCAACTAATAACAAGGCCAAGTGTGCAAAATTTTTCAAACAATGCTTGGATTTCCTGGATGAACCAGATCATCTGGTATCTATGTTTTCTAAACTTTTTATGTAGTCAAACAGCAGTTCTTTAATTAATTTTTTATTTTATTGGTTATTATTGGAAAGCGTGGATACTTATTACCAAAATTTTCCTAAATAGGTTGTACGTGCATTCGCCCATGAACAATTTGCCAGGCTTATTCTGAATTATGATGAAGAATTAGATCTAACATCTGAATATCTTCCAAGAGAGTGTGAAGTTACAGTTCATGATGCTGGTGAGGAATCCGTGGACCTTTTTAATGGTTTTTCTGAATCAGCTGTCCATGGGTTTTCTCTTGTTGCTGATAACAAACTAACAGAAGATGGAACAGATTTTGATGATTTAGCATCTGAAGTATCTGTAATGATGACTTTGGAAACAAATATATCTGCCCAGAACAAATTGATAGCATTGTCCAACACAGAATTGGGAGATGACGAAAATACCTTGGCAAGGATCGATGGTAATGAAGACTTAATGGTGCACAAGATATCTTCAACATCTGATGTTATTGTTCAACCGGTTACTGATCCAATCTCCTCTAAGCTAGCGGCAGTGCATCATGTTTCTCAAGCTATCAAATCTCTTAGATGGATGCGCCAACTGCAAACCTCTGAACCAGAGTTGGATAACCAAGATGTTGGTATTAATGATCAGCTACGATCTATGAATTTTTCTATTTGTGCTTGTGGTGATGCTGATTGCATTGAAGTTTGTGATATTCGTGAATGGCTTCCAACATCCAAACTGGACCACAAGTTGTGGAAACTTGTTCTTCTACTAGGGGAATCATATTTGTCACTTGGACAAGCTTACAAGGAGGATGGTCAATTGCATCAAGCTTTGAAGATAGTGGAATTAGCCTGCTCTGTTTATGGATCTATGCCGCGGCAACTTGAAGATACAAGATTTATTTCCTCAATAGTTAAATGCTCACCATCTGATGCAAAGTTCAATGACAGAGATAAAAGGAAAAGATCATTTACCAGTGATGTGAAAGAAGTGAAATCCAACCCTGCTGAGAACTGTTATATTCTCGAGCAATTCTCATCCACATATCTGTTCTGGGCAAATGCATGGACGCTAGTCGGAGATGTGTATGTTGAGTTCCATATAATTAAGGGTAAAGAGATCTCTGCACAAGCACAGAAAAAACCTTCTACCAGAGAGTTGAAAATGCCCTCTGAAGTTGTGAAGGAAGTACAAAGGCTCAAGAAGAAGCTGGGCCAGTATAACCAGAACTGTAGTTCATGTTCCCTGGTGAATTGTAGCTGCCAAAGTGATAGGGCCAGCAGTGGTAATAGTGCAAGCAGCAGTGGAGATACACATGCAATAAATTACAGCAGAAAACATGGCAAGAGATCTCGTGTTAAGACTGTCCCTAACCCACTTTGGGGAGACAATGAAGATAACAATGGTCGTCAAAAAGTAAGGAATAAAGAAGTTTGTGATGGTGGACAGCTCAAGAACATTGCAGAGGGTGACAACATATTAAGTGCTTCTAATATTAGTACAGATGAGCTTGTAGTAAATTCAACAGAAGCTACTAATTCTAAAAGAATAGAGGCTTCATTTGAAATGCATGACAAAAAGTTCGAAGTGAATGCTGAAAATGAAATTGCTTTGAAAGAAACATGCAAATTGAAAGATGGTGGTATATTCAAGTACCTTAGGAACACTGTAGTTGCAGATGCAGAACACAATCTCCTATATGCCTTGAGCTGTTATGAAGAAGCGATAAAGGCTTTGAGTGAACTTCCTTCTGGTACAGCAGATCTACAGTCTATATTAAAAAAGAAAGGATGGGTTTGTAATGAACTAGGTCGAAACAGGCTTGAGCTGAAAGAGTTAAACAAAGCTGAGCTTGCATTTGTAGATGCAATAAATGCATTCAGAGAGGCTTCGGACTACACCAATGTGATATTAATATACTGTAATTTGGGTCATGGAAGACGTTCATTAGCTGAAGAGATGGTGACAAAGATGGAAGGGCTGAAAACACATGCGGTTTTCCATAATGCATACAAACAAGCTTTTGAAACTGCTAAACTGGAGTATAATGAATCACTCAGGTATTATGGGGCAGCGAAATCTGAATTTAATGCTTTGGTGGAAGAGGCAGACTCTGTCTCTGAGTCAAACCACTTGAAGAATGAAGTCTATACACAGTTTGCTCATACATATCTGAGGCTTGGGATGCTTTTAGCGAGAGAAAATATAAGTGCTGAGGTTTATGAAACTGGAGCTCTTGAAGAGACATCTATGCCACGTCACAGAAGAGCTAGGAAAGAGCTGAGAAAGCATGAAATAACAGCCAATGAGGCCATTAGGGAGGCATTGTCTCTGTATGAATTACTGGGTGGATTACGTAAGCAGGAGGCTGCTTATGCTTACTTTCAGCTTGCTTGTTACCAAAGAGATTGCTGCTTGAAATTTTTGGCTATGGATCATAAGAAAAGAGGCTTGCCTAAAGGTGAGAATGGCATTAACCAGAGGGTTAAGCAATATGCTTCCTTGGCTGATAGGAACTGGCAAAAAGCAATAGACTTTTATGGTCCTCAGACACATCCGAGCATGTACTTGACGATTCTTATTGAGAGATCAGCTCTTTCATTAAGCCTCTCGAGCTCTTTGCATCCAAACATGGTACGTTATGCAGTTTTATTTACTATACTGTCAGTTGAATAATTGTAGTGTTTTGCTTGAAATTTTTTCATTCAGGCTATGTTATATGGACAAACAATAGCCATCTTACAATGTTCGATCCTGTGCAGTTTTTTGTTACTGTGCGTATCTGAAAATTGTTTTTAAGTGTTTAAAGGCATCAATCAGTTTGGTATCTTGCTTTTAACAATTTTTAAATGTGATCTTATCTTTATGAACCAGTTTCTATATAGATGGCAAATTCAATGACTTTGTATGATATTTGGCTGTAGAGAATGTGTGCCTCTCCAACATAGAGATCTATGCAGTTGCGTGACTGAATTTGACGTCAGATGAAGTTGGTGGGTAGGGGTTTAGAGGTTGGGAGTGTCCCAATACTAATGTTTTAGAATAAATGATGATTAATGAAAGCTATATTTGATTGCCTGGAGTACAAATTGTGTTGCTTTTGCATTATATCCTTGCGTAGTCTGTGCGCCAGAACAGTCTTCTATATTCCCAAGACAATATCTTTATATGTCTTCGACTGTTTCTTGTTCAAAAATGCAAACAGATTAGGCTTTTGCTAAGTTGGTAGATTGTGGATGTTGTTCACCACCATGATGAGAATTATAGCAGCATTTTTTTTGTTTTTTATTCTACGAGTGTTGGGTTGATTTTTAATTCCACGCACTTTTTGGTATTAACTTTGCATTATGCTGTCATGCAAGTTGTTTAAGTTGCAGCATATTCTTTTTAATGCGAAGACAGCTGTTAGACATTCATAGTATTACACTTGTGGAACACGACATGTGGCCTATGTTACTTGGATTCAAAGGTTAGTGTCAGATACAGGTATGGGTTCACACATGTCTGCTGCATAAATTTGGAGGATCATATCTCTATATCCATATCCGAATATTTGTTGGACATAGGTGTTGGACATGGGTGCTTTAGAGTCCAGGTAAAATAGGTAGCCAATAGCAGAAAAAAGACTGTTTCTTTTGTTAAGACTACTAATCTTGGCTTGCCAACAGATAATTCACCAGTGCTGACTCATCTTTTTTTTTTGCCCATCCAGTGTGTACTATATGTTCATCCCATTTACTAAAGATGTTGATAGATTGCTTTTTGTGCAGATGCTGGATGCATTGTCCCGCCTACTTGAAGCACGACATGTATCAGAAGAATTCTCGAATTTTTTTAGAACAGACTACCCTGAATTGCATGCAAAATTTTGGACACAGTTGCAGACGGTTTTGAAGAAAATGCTGGCTGCGAATCTCTCTGTAAATTCAAATAAATCTACTCCAGGTACTCCGTCAACTGCAACATCTAACAGATCTGGAGATGCTGTAAAACTGAGGGAGCTTTACAAAATGTCTTTGAAGTCGACTGATTTGAGCCAATTACATGCAATGCACAGCTTGTGGGCACCACAACCCCTAATCAGGTACGAGAAACATGATTCATTAACCCCCTGGATATTTTAATAAGATTTTGTTGCATCTTTATAGAGAGTTCGGACAAGAACGTATAGCGGCAAATGGCTTTTTATAGGATCATTGTTAACGGACGATGATGATGATGCTAGAGAAGAGATGGAAAATGTTGTTGATTCAACTTGGTTTATACCCTTGCTGCCCTTTTGTCGTTAGCTTGGCTTGGCTTGACTTGGATTTTGTTATGGCGGCTAAAATAAATGTTGTTGGGAACGGTTGTGAAGTGCAACAATCAAAGACTGATTTTCACGGATCCTTTTTTTTTTTTTTTTTCCTTCCTTTTAATGAAATTTCATCGGTTTAACCGGTTTTGCTTTCCTTTGCGTTTGTCTTACAGAGTAGTCGGTGAAATTCCTGAGGATTGTTAAAGGGTTTCAGATTGTGAGATGTGTCAGCTCCCAAGTTGTTTGAAAAACTCGCCCCCTGCCGGCCTGGGGATATGATCCAGTTTCAATGGTAGCGTGTTGAAACTTTTGCCTCCGAATATTATTTAAGTTTATATATTTATATTGTATTTATATTAATTTTATATATAAAATAAGTTTTAGTTGTCATATATTTATCATAATTTTAATATATTAAAGATTCGTGTTATTTTTATTTTATATTTATATTATTTTTTATGGTGCTGGGAATGAGTTTTCCTTTGAGGTAATAAGATAATATCCTAATTTTAATTTTAATTAAAAATTATTTATAATAAAAGTTTAAAAATTAGTTATATACAATTCAAAAATATTGATTATTATTTAATTAAAATAAATATGAATTTTACATTGTTGTGCTAAGTTTCTAAATAAGTGATTAAATTTATTAAAATTTAGATAAAGAGATCAAAACAAGATGATTGAATATACTGGGCGCGAAGTTCGACGTTAACGCTAATATTTATGCATTTGATTGGATAAGAAGTGAAAGTATTTAATATTTATTTATTTATTTGTATAAACTTAAAAACTGAGCTGCAATTTTCTAAATAAAAAGTTGAACAAAAATATAAAGACAAAAGCAAAAGTGCCCTGTGCAATACGCAGGCGGAGTCCTCGAAACAGAGAGGCGACACGTAATAAGAATAGATAAAGATATATATAAACTTAGAGGCCAAGTATATAAAAAAAAAAATTCAAAATTGTCTGCCACTGGATCTTTAAAAGGAGAAAGGCAGAGCCAACCGCAAATCCTCGCTATGCAAAGAAAAATATTTCTGATTTTATTCTGTTTCACAATTAGTTTGATCGAAATGGCTGAATCTGTTGATTCAACGAAATCATCATCGTCAGCGTCGTCGGCGGCGGTCCACATCGTTTACACCGAGAAGCCTCAGGATGAGCAGCCTGAAGCCTACCACATCCGAACCCTCGCCTCCGTCCTCGGCAGCGAGGAAGCTGCTAAGGACGCCCTGATCTACAGTTACAAGACGGCTGCTAACGGTTTCTCCGCCAAGCTTACTCCTGAACAGGTTGCAGAAATTTCAAGTATGTGCTTCTTCTTCTTCTTCTTTTTTTTTTTTTAATAATTTTCTGTTTTTTTTAAAGTAAATATTATTTTATTGTTATTGTTATGAATCACTGTTTTCATTCGAATTCTCATATTAAGAATCAGGATTAGCATGCAGATTTTAAAAATTAAGCCTGATTTTATTGTATATATTTGTTTTTTTAGCTCTGATTGCTTCGCGGATTCGCTTTTTTGCTTGTCGTAATAGAAAAGTAAAAAAAAAAAAAAGCAAAAAGCAAAAGAATCAAGAGCCTTAGTTTTTCCATTGTTACTTAATCTTTAGGGTTTTTTTTTTTCATTAAAGCATGGTTTTACTTCTTTTCTAAATGAATAATCTTCTATCAGTAAAATGAAAATACCAATGCTATAATTACTCTTACGTAATTGGTATTCAATTTCTCATGCTATCGGTCGCTAAGCTAGAATAATCTCCTGAAGAACTTCCCAATTCTTAGAATTTGAGACTTGGAACTTGGATGTTTAATCTTGACTCTTGAGTGGTGTTACTATCTCTTATTGTGTAGTTCAAAACTCAATGACTAAACAATCATTGAGTTTTAGTTTTTGGATGAGGAGCATTCTTGCAACAATGCTTAACTCAATGCATAAAAGGAATCCATTTAGTTGGTTGATGCTGGATTTTCTAAAATTAAGGAATTGACTTTGTTTTCTCATTTGTTACCAAGTTCTTGAGCGGCTTTTTCCTTTTAACTTGTGCAACTTGTTTAGAAATCACAAACAAATAACTTTTTCTCAGTTAGACAACTCAGTTCCTAGAAATGCAACTTATGAAGCACTTGTTCCTTTCTTTCTTATGGTTTTTAGGATTCAGCTATCTCTCCTTTTTGAGGGTTATCTGGCAATATCCTTTTTCCAGCATTACCAATCTCAAATTGCTAAATTGTTATCATTATAAAATGTTTTGATTTCTAGATGTCTTAGCTTCTTTCATTCCCCTTCTTTTGAGGAACTTTTTATCTGGTGCAAGGCCTGGTTTGGGCAGATTGTGATGGGATAACATGCTTGTTTTATTATATAGTTTGGGACCTTTCAATTTTCTCTGCTTTCAGGCAATGGTGCTTTGTTGTTATTGTCTATATTTTGGATAGATATATTTTTTTCTAGATATAGAAGATCTTAAATACAAAAATAAAAGACTAAACACAACTCAAGTTTTCTCCCGGTTCCATAATTAATCCTATGCATGGATCCTTAGGATTGGTGTATTCTTTTCTATCCAATATCCCATGGTTTTGGTTCATGGATCGAGCCAAGCATCACAATTTCTTCTGTTTGAGCTAGAAGAGAATGTACAAATAGTCCTTGAATATTCGAAGTTGTAATTAGTTTCTTATCATTCAATGAGCGTCTTGTATTTCACAAAAATTGGGGCCAATGTAATCCTTACGTAAAGGCCACCGTATCCAACTTTCGGGCATTAAAATATGTTTCAGTCATGGATGATTCTCATATAAGATTTAGATTGTGTGGATGCATGTATGAAGAAATGAGAAAGCAGTGTGCTAGTTGTTTTTGTATCGATAGTAACAATATTCAGGTATAAGGTTCGAAGAGAATGCTTGACACTCGGCAATAGAAGAGGAAAAACAAATTTAGAAAGAAAAATTGGGTATAAATGATGATGCATGGAGTTATTGTTGTGATTTGGGATGATGTCTAGGTTTTACTTGGCAATTGTTGGAAAGGCAGGTATAACATCATCAGACTAGGCCTTTCTAGTTAATTGTTGCTCATACTTTTTCTTCTTTCTGGAAATATAAAAGTTGTTGTTACATGCTGCCATATTAGAACAAGTTGTATGATGCTTGATAATTTGATGTCATACTATAATTGTTTTTTGTGGCAGAACAACCCGGTGTTCTTCAAGTTGTCCCTAGCAGGACACTTCAGCTGCATTCTGGACCAGGGATGCCGCACTAGGGCAGCACAGCTCAACAAAACTCTCTTACCCTACTAAAAAATAAAATCCAATGGTCTCCTTGTATAAAGCAGTTTGACCTGTTCCCTGTGTGATTGGTGTGTGCTACACCCCAATACATTTTCAAACTATGTTACATACCGACTTATTTGCTTATATATAGACATAGTATGATCGCTTTTTATGTTTAGTTGTTCTAGTTGCTGTCATGACTGGTTACTATGTTACACGACTCGGGTTATGGACAATAGTTTCTAAATTTTTTGTATTTGGAGGGTGTTTGGAGCAGCATAGATTAGTTATCCGAGATTGGAAAAAAGACCAAGGTGAACATAATGTTACAGTTTACAGACGGCGAAGTCAATAGAGTAATATATGAAGCATGTAGAACCAATGCTGAGAAAGCGCAATGGACTCAATTTGAAGAAATGAAGGAAAGATTGACAGATAATCATAAAATATCAAATGCATATGATAGTGATAGGCGAATCTTAAAGCTAACAATAACATCCATGCAATGCAATTTATAGCATAAAGGTAAAGTTAAAATCTCAATCAGCAGAACCACCATTGCTTAAAAATTGTAACAGGGTAACGAAACTATTATATTACTATTAGTGCATTATACTTTTATTATTGTATCTGTCAGTGCAAACTTTACGTATTCAACAGTAACATAAGTAAACGGAAATATGATCCATTTCTGAAAAATGTGTGCGACTCCTAAATGTTTGCGCTCTACAATTAAGTGCTCACTACGCAGGTTTTTTTTTTTTTTTAATAATTTTTTAATCAATAATAAAAAAATATATTATTTAAAAATAAATTAGTAAAATACTTGTTTATAATTTTTCTCCAAACGATTTGTATATGAATCTTAAATTGAAAATAACATAAAACAAGAAAAACATGAGAATAATATTAAAAAAAATTGAGTATATAAATATTTCAAAATGTAAATAAATGAATTATTAATGTATAAAATTTATATTAAATTTATAATAGTTGAAATATGAAAATAACAAAAATGCAAACACTTTTACATATCTACATTTTTTACTAATCCCTCTCTCTCTCTCTCTCT
>JBBYHO010000006.1:9640961-9657502 GCA_038382025.1 Adansonia gregorii
CTCTCTCTCTCTCTCTCTTTCCTCTCTTTTCTTCCCTCTTTTCTCTTTCCCCTCTCTGAACAAAAAAGAACAATAACAATAATAATAATAACAAATAAGAAATAAAGGAGGCATTTAGGCTAACAAACAAAATAAAATGAAAATACCCTCACCATTTTTAAAACACCTCCTGAGCCCATAGGACTAAAAATAATAATATAGAAGATAGATAGAAGGTAATCCAATTGGGAGATGATTTGTGTTAGCACACATCAGTTTAAAAAAGAAAAGAATTTCCTGCGTGTTTCCATATTTGGGTGAACACAACACAAGCAGTCAGGCCAGGCCCCTTTGTATCACAGGATATATGATTTGATATGATATATGATAAATGCTACATCTTCAACACATATTCATCTATCTCTCTATCTCTCTATCTCTCTATCTCTCTATTACGATCCTAAATTTAGAAGTTGTCAATATTTCTTTTCTTAATTTAATAATCCCAATCATATTTAAAAAAAGAAAAGAAAAAGAAAAAAGAAAACACTTATTCATATATTTTCTTTCTCTTCAGAAGTGTAGGAAATATGGAGACTGATCCAATAAGGAAAAGCACTGACAAAGTCTTGAAATCATACAGATCCTTCACAGACTTAAGATCCCCAATTGCAAGCCCTGCCTGCAAAAACCAACAAATAAGGACAGCAGAAGAGACGAGACGTCAATAAATTGTTCAACCAAACCATAAGCCTACACCACACATTTGAACATCGGGAAAAAAAAAAACGACTAAAAGAAAATCACTTCCCGCAATTCTATCTCACAATATCATTACTATCATTAACTCATGGTATCTCTCAAACTTCAATTATACCCTATGACAATTCTAATCAGTGCTTCATCCCAAAGCATATACTTCAAACTCACACCATTTCACAAACTGTTTCCATTGAAATCTTCCTATATGATCACTGTAGGTCAATTGACTCCAGGCATTTGGCTCCAACTAGGATGGGAACCCCATAGCCACAGACTAGAGCCTCACCTCATATATTCCTATGGCAATCTTGTAGACACTTTTCTCATTCCGAGTTGTTAAAAATCCACATCAATTATTTTAAACTCACTAGGGTAATGCAGAAGATGCTCACATCTATGCTGTCATTAATCTCAGCTTTACAACAGAATTTACTCAGTTATATAGCCCTGTCACTTTCATCTTTGGCAACACTTTGTGATGAAACACATGCCCCCTTTCACAAAATTTATTGTTCAATCTCCATCATCAAAAACTGTTTTTAACTAACATCACGACACCTGGCTTACAAATTTATAATCACAGGGCTTTAAAATTTATTACATAAAACTATGCTGCAATAACAACAGCACTACATTGGCTGTAGGATTGGATAAGATACAAGTAGCTGCTCCCTTCCAACAAATCAATTCAGATTATTACGTTCACCAAGATGGAATATTTCCGATAGTAACAAAAGGAAAAAAAGGTAGAGAAAAACAAATCAAAACCAAAGCCAGTTATATAGGAGGTGCAAGACACTTACTTTGACAGTTATATAGGAGGCAGGGATTAGGCCAATAAAAGTTGCTAAAAAGAACACGTGAAACGGTATGTCAACTATTGGAGATGCCAAATTGATAAATAGGTTGGGTAAAGTTGGAGTGATTCTCAGAAAAAGCATGTAATTCAGTAACCTGTCCCTTCGTTTTGCAATCTGATTCCACAAAAATGCAGATTAATTCAGGCACAAAGAGGATGATAGGACAAATGAAAGATGCTAAATTGGGGCGCGGGGGGGGGGGGGGGGGGAACCTGACAACTTCTAAAAATTTTAACAAAAATTAAAAAGAAAGTACCTCTGCTTGAAAAAATCTTAACTTGTCAGGCCACAACCAACTAACCAAGGGCCTCCCAATCAGCTTAGAGAGAAAAAAGCAGGAACATGCTCCGGCTGTGGCATTGAAGACAACCAAGAAAAGGCCTTTAACACCAAAGAGAGCTCCGGCTAGCAAAGACATGAAGATTGTACCAGGGATCATAAAGGTTTGCATGAAGATATAAGTTGAGCAGTAACCCAAAATGAATTGTGTTGGGTAATCTTTTGCATATGTTGCAATGTTTTCCCTGAAAAAGAATTAAAAAAAGCACATGCTTTAGTAAAATGAGTGGCAGGTAAAACATGAACACAGAGAAAGAAGTTGCTAACAGCTAAAATAAAAATGCCTAGCAATGAGAAAGCAGTGAATAAATAAGTTAATGGAACCCAATAATGGCAATAAGATGGGAATGGTAAGTCGGGCAACAATGCATAGTAAATATATAGAACTCCAAGACTGAATTTCACATAAGAAAACAACAAAGAGAATGCAGATACAACCGCAATACTCAAATGAAATCTTGATGCTTTTTACTTCTAATTTTAAAAAAATAAAAAATTATTCTCTAATTGTGATGTGACCCTCTTAAAAACATCCTCACTTATTCAGGATAAAATAGAAATGATAGAATTCTCACCCACAACTATCTTCATTATTTCAGTCGCAGCTAGACTGCTCCAATCAGACACAAGCAGAGGACTGTTTCACTTTCCCAGGGCCCAATTTATGTTAGAACTACAAGCTAAATAATCCCAATAGTGCTTTCTAGCTGAAACCCATAAAAAGTGGAAGAAATCTAAAAAAGGGCGTTCGGAAATCTACAATATTTATCAAATCCGAAAAGATTCAACACAAATAGCAAGCTGATCCCTAAACTCCGAGCATGAAACATTCCCCAAAGGGGTAGAATAAAAACAAGAAGGGAAGGGACCTACTTGAGCAAGCGAAGATCAGCGATGGAGCGTGGGATCTTGAGTTTCCCGTACTGGGTAGCCGGCATGGTAAGGTAGATGCAGAACAAACCCGTAGAAAAGATGAAGAAAACCCCAAGAAAGGCAGCCAATTCCCATCTTGAAAGCGGAAAATTTTCCGATCTGAACTTCTTGCCCATTGGGGAATCGTCGTCTTCCTTGCTGGTGTTGTTGAACAACCCGGCAGCAGCAGTCTCTTCGTCCCTCAACACAATCCTTGGCGCCGCCATTTTAGAACACCAACAAGACAAAAGACAAAGACAAAGCTGTCGGGAAATTCTTGGGATAATAAGACTGAAATTTTGTTATGGCATTTATAATGGAGGTGGAACTTTTGGAAGAAAGACAGTTAAAAGCAATGCGTTGAATCAAGGAAGGGAAGGGAAAAGAAAAGAATACATATACATATACATATATATAAATATGTGTGTGTGTGGGGGGGGGGGGAGATGGTTTGATGATGATGATGACCGATGAGATCTGGGGAATGAGAAGTGGGAGGAAAAAGCTTGGAAAATTATTAAATGAGATTAATTGATGAGAATTTTTATTATTTATTGTTTATTATTATTTTCAAATCCATTTCACCTGCCTCCTCTACCTTGGGTTTGACTTTGACAAGAGATGATTTCTTTAAAATCAATCTTTGATTTAATAATTCTTATTATAAGATTTGTGGGGTTTGGTAGTAATTTGAATAGTAATTTAAGAATTATACGTGGTAAATGGTGATAGTTTTAAACCACTCAAAAGTTATTAAATTATCCCCCCCCCGATCTCAAGCCATTTGCATGGTGAATTGAATCAAATGTAAAAATATTTAAAAAGTTTTTCTTCTTGTTTATCTCGGAAAAAAGTGAAATATGAAATTAGTTTTAAGATAAATTTACTACTGCAATGATGCCCATCAAAGTTATATTTCGTTATAAATTTTTAATTTTTATAAATATCTATTTACTTGTATGGAATAATTTAAGGAGATGATTAAATTTATATATTTTAATAACTCTTATAATTTTTTTTCTAAAAGTTATTCATTAAAAAATTTACAACTGTTAATTTTCCATCAATAAAATTATTTTGAATAATATGTATTCAGTCATCTTCATTTCTATTACATATAACACCCAAACATAATTCTTAGCACCAAAATAAATAAAAAAATCTTTGCACCACATATACGTTTAATAATTATGTTATGTTTATTATGAATATTGATTTATTTGTTTTTTCCTTTTTTTTTAAGTGGAAAAATGCAAAGAAAGAATAAAAGAGCAGAAGACAACTGAATAGTGAAGGCCTAAAAGTAGGAGAACATGACTAAACTACAATTTGTATGTATGTTGGTTTGTTTTATTTGATTTGATTTGCTTTTTTTATAGAAAATGATTGAGCATATAAAGAAATTAAGCAGTGTTTTTCCAGTCCAGTCCACACCCATTGTTGTCCGGCAGAGGGCAAAATCAATACCTGAAAATCACCTCACCTAGTATCATTATCAATATCAAATGAAATGAAATGAAATCCCTTTTCCCACTGCAATTCTTTTGAACTACAAATTGAGAGAGACATATCATTAAACTAAATGCCGTACACGTACCGTACCCAAAGCAGACATGAGAGCTGCACTGGTTTGGTTGTGAGCTTTTTAACTATCTATACGTCTGGGAAAAAAAAACGACGACTCACTTCCATTCCATGCCTTATTCAAAGGAAGTTCCTCTGAAAGGTTCCTGTTGAAAACCTGGATGTCAAACCTTGAACCATGTTTTCGGTATCCAGCTTTACACTCTGCCTTCCTGCAACCAGGTCTTTCTCCCTATCCCATGGCTTCCATGGATGTTTCCCCTCCCACTCGTCTTTCTCCATCTGTTGCTTCAGTTTCTTCCTCCCACGCTTTGCAGCAGCCTCCTCCTGATGCTTTTGTACCAATGACTTTGATCGTTTTTCTTTATTATATTTATCCACCAAATCTGCATCTGAACTGCTTCTCCTCTTTTCTTCTTCATTAGAAGCAAGAGCAGCAGCCTCATTATAGGCTTCCAAGTAACTGCAAATAAGCAAATCATTCTCGTAATAAATAACCACGTGAAGAGTACCATGCAATAGTTAGCAAAACATTGAAAAAAGAAATCCTCACTGCATCTTTGCTTTTTGGGCTCTCTCGGAAGGAGTATCGGTCCACAAACTTGTATCACCGCGCCCTTCTTTAGTGCTCTTGCTAAATTTAGTCGATTGCATTGTCACACCAGGCTGACAAGACAACAATAAAAGGTGGGATATTATAATTAGAGTAATTTCAGTTTAAACTTTGGAAATGTAATTTTCATTGAAGATTATGACTTGTATAAACAAAACCTCAGCCTAACAATTCGTCTCAAACGTCAACTAAGGATGCTCAGCTAATCTTTACAGCTTTTTCAAGGAGGATGATCCTTCTGAGATAGAAGGACTAGCTAGCTATTCAAGGAAATTAATGACTTCCTATTAGAATTCAAATATAATTCAGACGTAATGCATTATTTTGCTAAAAATAATCAGATATGCACAATAAGAAAAATAAAAATTCTCTTAACTTGCAATACAAAGCGGAATATGCAGCAGGAACGTTGTTCCCAAGGAAAATGCAAACTGAGTAGGATCTTTGTGTAACTAACTATGCAAAAGTAGAGAACTGCAGACCAAATGTCTTACTTTCCTCTCAGGAGGTAGTGTTGTCATCCATTCATCCCTTTTTGGTGGCGCTTTAACTTCCACTTCTGCCAGGAGCTCATCATCGCCGTCCATTGATATACCTGCAATAATTTTTAGTTTTGTTGGTTCTAGATCAGTATTCTTCACCACATTAGGAACTGTTGACACAAGATGCAAAAGAATACTAAACAACCGGAGAATACAATGTCCGCCGTGAAGCACAAACACTCCTCCCAGGGAAGCATACCCTATCAGACATGTGTCTGACATGAGCATGGCTCCAACATGATAGAATACGCATCAGACACATTAAAAAAAGGAAAAAGAGAAAGAAAATCAGACACGGACAAGATACAGCAAAACATTTGGACATGTCCAGCACATTTGAACATGGAATGAAGGTTTGCTTTTGCATTTTTTTTTTTTTCCAATCCGAAATTATCTATCAAGAGAAAAATCCAAATAAAGCCATCATTAAAGCAATATTTTGAACCCAAATAATGATATTAATATATTAATAAGCTATTTGCATGTAATATTTGATTCAAAAGTATCAATTATAGATTTTTAACTTATGTATTAATTTTTTATTGCTAATTATAGAAATTTCATTGCCATGTCCACATTGTGTTGTACACATTCCTCCTTCCTAAAAAGTCAGAGATTCACTTACGCAAGGACCGAAAACAAACATTGGAGGTGCAATTTGTTGGGCATTGTGAATTTGTGTCTGTACATGTATGCTCATATAAGCATCATGTACATTCTATGCACTATTGGATATCTCATAAAACTAGTGCAAGTACATGGATGTATCTACACAAAGTGAGATAAAAGCCATGCACCCCTCAAAGAAAAGTAACCTGAGCTTGTTGGCTGTTCAATCAACATAAGTCACCACAATCCCATTTGACAAGTAAAGGGACCGTCCAAATAAAAAATGGGAAGCATCATAATCCAATGATGTTTAATCCACCTGTCCAGATTATATATTAACCCAAATACTCCCTTTAGGGTCTTACTTGACAAGAATACCTTATAAACTGACAAAATAATACTCCAGCTTCCATGTTGTGACTCACTTAACTTCAACAACTTAGACATGGCATCACAGAGCAAATCGATAAATAGATGGTTGGGCAGTATTGTCAAGGGCACAAGATACACTCAAAGTGCTCGGACCCATAAATCGGCGAAGGTGCAAAACAAAAAAATGTGCATATATATAAATAAATCAAAGAAAATTTATTAATTATATGTAACAATCTAGACTTTAGCTAATATAGTTCACTTAATAAACTCAAAATATTGTTTCAAATCTAATCCGTCCCCACATAAAACTGAGAAATTGCAAAGGAAAATGCTTCGGTTTGGAGGGAGAAAACAAGAGCAAGGAGTGGTCTAGTTCTGTTTTTTCTTTCCTAACAGAGCATTTATCTTCTGTTTCTTTAAGGAAAAAGAGAGCTGTAGAGTATAGACAGCCCAAAGTCACAGAAGAATTAGAGGAAAGAAAAGAGAGCCAAGTGCCAGAGAAAATGAAACAAGTAGAAAGCTAATAACATATCTTAATATATTCCACGTTGAGATTTGCAGCAGCTTTTGTTAAAGAATATTATTTTTTTAACAGTAGTAAAATGTTACTGGTTGTGGCTCTACTTTTTAAGGGAAAAATCTTTGGATAGACTATACTTCATTTTTTAAAATTTTTTTAAGAAGATTAAATGTGGGTCTTTTTTTACTTTTAAAATAAAAATAATAAAAACTAAAAAAAAAAGGGAGAAACCCAAGAGACACTTTACTCAGACGTGCTTTTTTTTCCCCGTCTTTCACCTTAAACTTCAGCAAAAAGCATGCCGAGGCATACAAAGCCTCACCTCCTCAAAGGGGCCTCCCCTGGAGGCTCTTGAGGCGCTAACTGGTTTAGGCACTGCACTTTAGTGCCTAGAAGCGCACCTTGACAATAGTGTTCTTGAGACATCATTGTATATGATTCTAACCTCTTCAACAGTAAAGCTGTATGTATAATAAGTTGACCTGAGTTGAGCACTGAGACATTCAAGCTTGGTTTATATAGATTCAAACTAAAACTGAGATGACCTCAAGCTTAACATCGAACTCAATTAATGGTCATGCTTTTACTTAATTTGCTAACAAAGTTAGGCTCATTCATGAGCTCGAACATACATCAAATGAATAGATCCCACTTAAGTTCCAACTAAAATATCCAAATTAATATATCAAAAATGCAATTTCACAATTTTATAATTGTTGAAAGTTCCCAGCTTTGAATTATGAGCATCTGATAATTTTGAAAACTTCTAGCATTGACATGAAAATAAATACAAACACAAAAACAGCAAACTGAGAAAGAAAATGTTAAGGTCAGTTCATTTGAGGAATAGATACTCAAAGTATCCTATTCATTGCAGCTAAAGTTACTCATGGGAGATAAAACACGCATGCATATGCACTCACACACACACATACAAATGTTGCAAGTCTATAAATATGGAAAATATCTAACCTTGTAATCTTCTCCATTGTGCAGCTTCACGCATTGCTCGCAACTCGGCCTGTAGGAGAAAAGGTTTCATATAACAAGTGCATACTAATTAAGTTTATCAAATTAATGCCTGAACTAAGAACTTTGATATACTAGATACCTTGAATTCCTCCTGCTCCTCCTTCAGTTTTATTTTCTCATCCAGTGCTTTTCGCTACAAAATGAGTGGAGAAGTTTTGATGTTAGAATACAGGAGCCTGAGACTAAATATTAAAAAAAAAAAAAGAGGAGAATTACGATAACCAAAAATTCAAAATGCAGAAAATCACCCCATGCAGATGGCACGTGAAATCACTGATGAGAAAATAGTTAAATATGCATAATTACCAAACTAAAAAACTGGACTGCTAATTTTCTGCAATAATATTAACAAAACTTCTTGTTTGAAAACCAATGCAGGAAATATTGTATCTTCAAACAAACAATACCATATACATGGTGAGAAAGAGAAGAAATGCCACTGCAATCTCTACAAAATGAGATTATCCACTCTTCCGACTTCCATTGGCTTCCCCATTTTTACCCAAAAATCTGGCTTACATGTGTTCCTTGGAATCAGATACAAGAGCTAGGTAAAAGATATGGATCTTAGGACCTCACCCATCAAACTTAAAAAGAAACGGATAAGATCCACATCTCAAAACAAATACTGAACTTGTAAATGCATAGAAAGAATGGGTTCAGCATATGTCACCAAGCCATCTATTATTATCTACCAATACAAAATCTTTCTCCAACAAATATAGAAATGTCCACCTACTCTGGGCCCAGCCTGCAAGAGCCCAAATTTGAAACACAACCTAAAAGAAAACAAAAGAAAAAGGGCAGTTTCTCATCAACGTGAACAAAGAGCCTTGTCTGAGCCCAAATTTGTAAAAGGGCAGTCACTGACTCTGCAGCTTTATCTTCTGTTCTCAGGTTCTCATTCCTCTCTCTCCCCTTGTTCTCCTATTTTTTGGAGTTAGAACTCCTCCATTCTTCTATTCTCCCTTTACTTTCTACTATATTTTTCTTCAATTTTATTTTTTATTTCCAATTTTCATCCCTCCCCACCCCCACTGCTTCAGTCTTCTTATCTCTGTTTTCATCTCACAGTCTACAAAAATTGATGATCTGTAGCACAGTGGTATAACTTGCATTCAAAATCTCTAAGTCATGTCCAAAACTCATCCACCCTATAACCCATCATAGTTAATGTCATCTCAGAAAGGTGCACTTCACAATGCCCCTTCACCCACTCTCCACTTCATTCCACCTCCCTTAAACTGCCAAATCAAACTAATACAGACAGCAATTGACCTACTACATGAAGACGTTGTCAGAAAGCTATTTATTTTTCACATATACAACTTTGAACATGATGACATTGTATGTTGGTGAAAATTTAGGATCAAGATTCACAGCTAATAAGCTTTCTGCCCATACAATTGTTTAGATGACACTGGCTCATTAAGCTTAACATTCACTCAGTGCAGAAAAGAAAAGGGTGATTCATAAGGGCAATGAAACAAAACCCTAAGTGACAAGGTTTGCAAAGAACAGGAAAAAGGCATTTCTAGGAACAACAATAATAATATTAAAAAACCCATACTATTGTACAAAATATAACGAGATGCCAATATTCAAGAAGTTACTAATGAAACTGATTCTATTATTAATGTTGAATAATTAGGATAAATTTCCTAATCATACACTTGTAATGCCAGACGAAACTAGACAATTTATTTTAGTTTGAAAGAGAAATACCTACTCTACTGTCTTCATCTTCTATGTTTGGTTACCATAATTGACTAGATTATTCTGACAAAAAAGAGGTAAGGGTGCACACAAAAGCCCTCTATAATTCTGAGGTGACACAGAAACCAAATTGCCTCAAAAAAAAAAAAAAAAGAAAAAGAAAAGAAACAATAGTCATCTAAAGTTAAATAAGAAAAGTCATAAGCACAATCTGACGAGTTAACACATGCTCATTTACAGAATTGTTTCACACAATGAGTTGACACAGGCAATGAAGAAACATTGAGACAACCATGGCTGTTTTCAAAAAAGATATATTAAACCCTCACCTTATCTGGATCTTGTAACTCCTTAAAAGCTTTGTTGAGTATAATAAATGCTTGGTGCGCCTGAGGATGAGGACATTTGTCTGGATGCACCAAAAGAGAAAGTTTCCAGTACCTAACGAAACATAAAGCAGCTTCTGAGAAACACAGTTGTACACAAGTTCTCAATCATATTAAGATAAAAAGCTTGGTTGATAAGCGCTTAATTTTATACAAATTATTATTCTATATTAATCTTTTCTAGTTGTTTTTTATGTTTATCATAAGTATTTATTTATCGTTTTATTTTGCAGGAATTAATTGGATGAAAAATACAAAAGAAACAGAAATTGGCCAAGTTAGGGAATCTATGCGGGTTTTGAATTCTAGCGAGCTTATCTTGGAGGACTTTAATCACATTAGGAGAAGTTGGAAGATAAAGTTTTACTTAGGTTAAGAGTTTGAAAGCTGAAGTAACTATCTTTGAAGATTATATCTTAGATAATTATTTATCTCTTGAATAAATGAAGAATCAGCCCACAAATCCAACTTTATGACTACATTCATCAAAAAGAAGATTACACACAACTTCTCAAGAGATCAAGATAAAGATTAGAGATTGATTTGTATCTTTCTCCCTAGCTTAGTTGAATTCTTTCCCCATAAATAGAATGGGTTAAACAGTTTTGATCATCTCGTTCATTCCCCTTTCCTCTCTATTTTATTTCTTGTTCTGTAAACTGTCTTTCTAAGTTTTTTTGTTTATTTGGTAGCAAAAAGATTTGCAAGCTTTTTTATTATTCATCATGAAAAATAAATGAAATTGTTTTCAAAGTCAATTTTTTTAACAAATATCTTGTGTTTTTCTATTTAAATGTCATGGCAATATGATTTCAACTTCTAGGATGCATACTAGTAGTTTTCTCGTATTTAATCTAGAGCTAGTTTAATTAATCAAATACACAATAGTTTGATTAGTTTCACATAAGTAGCAAATTACTTTAATGAGGATGGTCAAGTTTTCATTTCAAAGGTTATAAAAAATACAAGTCTTTTTTAAATAAAGTTAGCTTTTTAGATTGAATCAGTTAAACTTTCCTAGTTTTTAAAGCTACCTTTTAATTTATTCTAAAGCTTCCTTTAGGGTAGTTAAATGATAATGGTTAATCATTGTACTTAACTTGGTTAACTAGGAAGTAAGGGAAGGCAAGGAAGTCAATACATGTTTGATCCCATGGCTTATTTATTTGTTAAAAAAAAATGCATAAGGGTTTTCAATGATTGATAATGATACATTAGTAAGCAATATCAATTTACTACCAAAGTCTTTTCATCGCTGATTTTTTAGTTAAACTATTTCCAAAGTTATTTTCATTTTGTTTTCAATTAAAAACAATTTAAAACCCCTCATTTATTTTTGTTTCTGTTTTCTCAACTAGATTCTACCATTTTTCCCACCACTTTGTTTCTTTTCTTTCTATTTTCAAAATCAATTTTGCACTTCTAAAGGTCCTTGTAGGATACGATCTCTACTTCCCTACTCTGCAAATCTAAAATCAAACTGAAGGAAATGAGCATTATTAACGGGTAGCATCGGCAACTACCAATATTCCATGCATTAAATTTTATTTTGTCAACATATAAACCACATCTAAAATGAGCAAAGGACATGAAAAGTAAATAATTTATAGCCTGTTTATTAACAAAATCTAGGATTTGTATTTTGGCACGGTGGGCATCCAATCAGCAGCCTCAACCGAGATTTCTTCCATTACCACTAACTTTCCAAGTTGGAAGTAATAGCCATAACTGATCCAAAGTCCAAACTAGAACAGTTTTCTATAGAAAATATGTTTTAACAACACTATGATAAAAATAACCCATAGCCTTTTAAAAGCTCCCTAGGATAATAAACTCATGACAGCTTTCTCATGGGATCAGCATTTAAATTTGTGGCATCTACTCCTTGCACTTTTTTCAATTGTTACCAAAGCTTGGAGGAGTTGATTTGTGTATGAATTGAGCACAAATGTGAAGCTAAATAAAGCTATGTTACATAGAATTTACAGTTTATCCTAATCTCCTATATAGGTAGGACACGTATCATTTTTGGGTATATCAATGAGTTTGACAGATATCCAACTCGATATTGAATCTTGAGGATGGTACATTGAAACCAGTGAATTTATCTAAAGTGGGAAAAACTGACAGTTTCATCATGGATCTTACCTTTTGACATAGAAACTTGTTAACTATTTCAACATCAGTACCAACAAAGTGCACATTGTGATACCAGCTCATTGCACAAGTTAGACATCTCAGGAAGCAGTGGACTAGGAATCCCCAATAAGTATTGCTTTTTCTTGGCAAAAAGAATGCTAATCAGTCGCCTTTTGGTTTGCCTCAATAGTTTTTAATATCTATTCAAGGAAAAGTCAAGGTTCCATCCTAATAGAAATCCCTCAGTTCCTTTGTACAGTTTCACTACATGGCTTCCAAGCTCCCGCATGAAACCAACAAAGTTAAATATTTAAAATGAAGCTCTTTGACTAGCCACACAGTTGATTACATGTTAAGTGACAAACATTCAGTTTGGGAAAAATCTTGAAGGCATTATCACAAGAGGTGGCAAATAGGAGATTTGGTTCAATCATGGGTTCACATCATTTTGATCAAGTTCGAAATGGTTCAAGTTTGGGTTAGAATAAAATTGATAATTAGGGACCACATTTTTTATATCGAGTTTCGGTTATTACAGGTTTTACTTAGGTTAGTCTTAGGCTTCAACATCCCGGGTTCAGATTGATTCTTGTTTAGATTCTTTTTAGTTTTAGGTTATTTCAGATTTGAGTAATTTTTGGTTGCAGGTCTTTGACTTTTTGGTCAATTTGGTTTGTGTCCGGGTTTTTATAGACAGGTTTCCAAGTTCAAGTTCGTTTTCCCACCTCTAATTATAATAAACTACCATGTGCATGCTCATTTAGCTGATTCATACCTCGGAGAGAATTGATGTAAAATAAAACATCTATTGCCAAGGGAAAGAAAGACTAAGTATTCAGCATGGTGCTAAAGAAAGACCGGGTATTCAGCATGTGTTAAACAATGAAAGGAAATGAAAAAGTTATGGAACTAATAATAAATTCATCATCCATATAAAAGAACCAAAAAAAATGCAAATTATCCTCGAAAAATTAAAGAAATAAACTCATAAATAAAAACCTTACTTTTTCTTTATATTATCAGCGGACATAATTCGGTTTGCTCCTATAACATCATATGGACAATCAGGTTCAACTCCCATAATTCTAGCGACCTGCTTAGGGAAAAATGAAGAGCTATTGAGTTATCATATATAAGTAAATGTTTATACATACAAGCATAAAGCATGTAGCCAAAGAATTTCTTATTATACAAGTTCATAGGTAACCGCGTATATATCCCTATGACTTTAGTAAATCTACCCAAGTTCATTGAACTTCGCAAAATTCTCAAGCTTTACTAATGAAGATTATATTACCAGGTAATACAAAACCACAAGATGTTCGGTGAATATTATTCCTACTTTTCTAGTGATTTCAAAAAGGAACAAGGACATAACCCCTTAACTAAAGAAGATAATGATAAGAAACATCAGAAATACAGCTATGACGGGATCAATCAACAGGCATATGACATAGGATGCTCGTTGAGACTAAGAAGAAAATTATTGACTAATTATAGCTGGCAGACCATGAGTTAAGTAAGGCAAATTCAACATAATGAAGATGATCTTAGCCCCCCGTCCCCCCTTTCTTTCCCTGTCCCAATAAAAAAGAAATGAAACAAACAAAATTTTAAATTAATTCATTTTATTGTCAATGGTTTTAATTAATATTGATACAATTTTTATTTCTTTGCAATGACAATGGCAGCTATAATGACTCGGAAGCTACTTAATTAAACAGATACCAAGCAACTATTCACTTCTTTTTTCCCAACAACACATACGAAATTGACAAAATGCATTTCAAGAACCTAGGATCACTTTCAGTATACCCTAGACAATGAGCACAAGAAAAGCTAATAAAGCAATATTAAAAGGATAATAGAATAACCAAAAGGCAATAAATCTGTAAGAGGCTCCTAAAAGACCGCATGAGGGAAAAATTCCACATTTCCAGAGAAAGGCTCAAGGCTGCAATTCATATGCCCATACCAATCAAAAATATAGCTAAATCTGAATAAGATACTTGAGGGGTAGAGTTTGGAACCTCTTCAAAACGTTCTGCTTCATTTGCTGATTCAGCCTCAGCAACCAGAGCAGGTGGCGGAGGTCCAATAAATAGTTCATCATCTTCCTCTAGCTCAGCTTCTCTGGATTAATTTGCGAAAAGAACACCAAAGAAAAAGTCATAAAAGCCAGCATTAATTTTTCTGATATCCAATACAAAATCTTAAGAAATGAAAACAAGTGAAACTCAAATGGTCTGAAAAAATGTAACCAATAAAAACTGTGAGTAAAAACTTTTCGTTTTATAGAAAACCTGAGCTCAGCTTGGGCTTCTGTTAATTTGGCCGCTGCAGCAAGTAACTCTGCTGAAGGCATTGCAGGGCCAATCACCCTGTAATAAGATGAAAGCAATTAAGAGGTTAGATCTCAACACAAGCAATCCCATGCATCTGCAAGAAGTATCATATATCCAGCTTAAAGATGGAAATCAGAACCACAACATGTCTCCAAGGTATAACAGCAAAAACAAATATGTCCGGAAAATTGAAATTATAGTCATCATAAGATGCTAGACTAATTTAGGACCACAAATAGGATAAAGTAAAGATCGTTAGTCTTTTATATTTCCGTAGTACAAAAGATTTTGTTTTATACATCATGATTATCTGATAATTATGCTGAAAACTGCAAAGTTTGTGCCCGACAGTAGTGATGCCACTTACGGCTACTTGTTTTCTTGTCAGCTTGAGTAAAACATATATGCCAACCAGAGTCACAAAATTTATCAAAGTTCACACCACCTCCTCAGGGAAGGAATAACCAAATTCCTCTTCAAGGATGACAAATCAATTGCTAGATGTCTTCCTCTTTAATCTTTCTGGAAAATCCTAAAATATATTTCTTCCTAAGGACTTGACCCATTTAATGGATTCAATTGAAGTTTTGAATAAGAGCAAGGAGTAGATAGGGCATCCATGAGCATTGATCGAAGTTTGGCAATTCTCGCTGCCTGCTTTTCACCCTTCTTTTCTTTTCAGTTGATCCATTTTCACATTTTTGCAATTAAGGTGAATTTCCTTTTAAACAATCCTGATCTTGTTTTACCCTGCAACGTCTAATAGTTAGAACTTGAGACACAAATTTAGAAGTCTCATGTTTTGAATTTTGGGAATGAGGTGTGAGGCTTGCGGATAGAAGATGGCTAGCTCCTAGTTTTTAGCAAAAGAGCCAGTAGGTCACCAAATGGAACAAAAGAAAAATACACTTTCTTTTTCAGAAAATTTATCGAATTTATAGCTTCTTTCGGGAGTAGAAAAGAAATGGCTAAAGAAAAGCACAGGAAAAAGGCTTCAATAATCACCTTCTTTTAGGAGTAGCAGAATCATCTCTGTCTGAATTATTTTCATCAATTACTGGGCTACGTTCAGCATGCTCCGGGATTGAATGTGCATCCTTCACTGAACCAGAATTTGTAGGTTGTTGCTCTTTGGGTTCTGTATGAGCCTGAATCAAATGGCCAACAACTTCCAAGGTAGGACAAGAATTTGAAGGCAGTAAAAACACTCTATCACCCTTCTGCCTTAAGTTTAAAGAAATGAATAGCTTCTTCAAATGTTTATTCAGAGACCTTTCAGATATGCCCTTTATGTCAACAGCTTGCCCGTCGTCAATCATTTGAAGAAGCTATAATGGAAACAAATATCAGAATATAGGTACAAGAAAATTGTAAGTTCTTTACATTGATGTTGAAGTAAAAGAGAGAAAGAGAGAGAGAGAGAGAGAGAAGGAAAATTAGGATAAAAATAACAAGAAAACTTAAATCAAAATAATAATAAAAAAAGGCAACAATGTTCACTTCAATTCAACTGAAATAATTGGCTTGCATTCTAGCCAGTATGAATTATAAAACGAAACAAAATTGAAGAAAAGAAACTATATCCTTTTACAAATCTATCTTACTTCTAGCCCAAAGGTCAACTTACACCCATACCAGCAGCCAACTCCCCTGACCAATTTGCAAGGGAAAAACCAAACACTATGAGCAATTACAAGGGAAAAGTATCAGAGCAAAATAGAAAATGCAATCTTTATCCAATTCTTGGTAAGATGATGCAGGAGCATTAACAATTAAGAGTTCTATTTCCTTTTAAATTCTATTGGAATAAAGAAATCCATTTAGATCT
>JBBYHO010000006.1:9669418-9688826 GCA_038382025.1 Adansonia gregorii
CTGCCTAGTGGTCGGCCCGACAGGTCGGCCGCCTCTCCTGTAGGTGTCAATTTCGCATTTAAGGCGTCGTCAGATGTATCGGAGGTTACAAGGCGATCGCCTTAAGAAATAGTGACGATCGACCGTGATCTTTCGACCTGGCGGTCACCAACTATGCGGGTATAACAGAGTGATTAAACCTTTGTCTTTTCTATTTTTCATCGGCAATTAACACATTTTAATTCCAGATTCCTGGTTCAGAAATGTTCGAGAGTAACATCATGTCGACCATCCTAAGATTCTTGGCCTTCAGCAATATAGCCTTTGGAAATGAAAGTTCAACTTTTGATTTTTATTTGGGCCTTTTCTTTTTCATTTTTTTTTATAAAAAAATAGGATTGCTTATTGTTTCTATTTCCCTTTTGTCTTTTAGCCGTTATTTTTGTACTTTCATTAATGCCAAATACTAACTGCTTTGATTTATCAAAATAATAATAGAATAGACAAAGGGAAAACAAAGCAGGAGTGGAAAACATAGATATGAAAATACGGAAAATAGGGAAAATAGTAAAGAGAATTCTAATATTGTTTCATCCCTATTTTTAAAGTAAATATTGTAATGGATCGAGTTGGAATAGGCGGCAACTCAATTGTTTTTATTATTTTTATTTAAGTTTGAGTTTAGATCAATTCAAAAGTTCATATTATTATTTAAAAAATATTAAAAAATTATTTTTATATTAATATTATTTGTTATAATTAAATTTTAAAAATATTTTTATGAATAAATAATAAATTAAATCGAGTTAATTCGAATTGAAAAAAAATATTCATTCAAGCTCAACTTAATATGAGTTAGAGTTGAAAGATTAAATAAATAGTTCAACCTTAAATAAATTTAGTTTAAACTAGTGAGTAAAATGTACTCGAATTTTTTGTTCAATTATAGATCACATGTACTTATATACCTGCTTCAAACAATATTGGATTCGAATACCTTCTTTAATACTATAACTTGATAGAAAAAATGAAAAAGAAAAACTTAAGACCAAAATATGTACATCACCGACTGGGCTTTTAGAATAAAAAAGGGAAAAAAAAAACAAATTAAGAAGCTGTTGTGGACTAGAAAGCGGTTGTAAGAAGCTATATCTATATGCTGGAGTTAATAAATTTGAATTATATATAGAGTGAAAACACATTACAGAGAAAAGAAATAAAGCTAAAATATGTTTGATCAAACTTTCTTGCAAATTTATGCAATTGAGCTGCTTTTGTTTAAGAAAAAAAAGAAATTATTGTTTTTATAAACGTAGTTTTTCATTGCGTATTTAAAGGCATGCAGCTCAGTCTGCTAGCAAATTAGAAATAATTGTTGCATATGTTGCTTTAGGGAAAAAATTCCCAAAGTTAATCTTATGTTATGTTCCATTTATAGGCATAGCTAATATCGTAAATGGTCCAAAAAGTTATTAATTAATAGTATATATACACTAATTATAATTAATGTTCTTTTTAACTTGTGTCATAACATATTTTATAAAGTTAGTTAGTAATGATACCATTTGTAACATTTAAAACATTTGTTAGTAAAATTTTATAACTAATAAGCTAATCATTCGCAAATAGGTTTGGTATTTTAAAAAATTTTATCTTTGCTTTGAAGATTGATCTGGTATCAATTCAGTATTATGTCTATATTATTTTTTCTACTCCTAAAGATCCAAGAGGTATTTTTGAAATGTTTAAATTATTTTAATCTTATTTTTTTATGAGTTTAAAGTGTTATTTTTTTTCGGTTAAGAAGGGGAGAAAGAGAAGAGAGGGTAGGAAAGATTTAAGTTCATGTATTCATCTTATATATATTTTGACACGTTCATATATTTGCTTCATATTTTATGCTATTTTGGTTTTGTTTTTCTTAGATATTTAGATTTAAGTTTTTTTTTTTTATTTTACTTTTAGGATATAACGCTAACTCCTATATTGATTTAGGATATGGACTTGACATGCTTGAGAAAAAATTTTAAAAAAAATTTTATTTTATTAATTATTTTAGTTTTTAGTTTTATTATTTTTAAATAATCTATTTAAAAAAGTTGATTCTTACATTTACTTACGGGTAGATTTAGGATATCTACCTGAGGTACTCGAAAAAAAACTAATAAGAGATTTTTATTAATAATATTTAGTTTTTCATTTTTAAATTATGTATTTAAAAGGCTTGATCTATACGTTTATAGAAGTATCGATTTAATATTTGTATTCAACTCATTCAAGAAAAAGGTTTACAAAATTATTTTATTTTATTTTACTTTTAAATGATAATGCTAATTAATATGACACACGTGTCAAATTTTTTTCCTTGCTGGTAAACTTTTTTTAAATTTTTTTAAAAAAAGAATTTAGTATTATGTTGGCCTAAAGAGAGAACAAAATATAAATCACAATTTTATTATTTATTTATTATTTGTAACTTTTATAAATAAAAATATGCACTATATAATAAAAAATAATTTTTGAAAATGCATTTGTATTACATAATTTATAAACAAACAATTATCATAAATTTAATTTTTATTATTAAAAATATAATTTTATTAATATTAATAATAATATAATTTAAAAATTGAATAAATATTTACTTAATAACATTTAATTCAAAATTAAATTTTTTTATTAATAATTAATAGAAATTATAAAAAAAACATTTAAAACCTCGGCGAGGTGGGACATAATTCTGGTTACCTATTATCTGCGTGGCATTAAGAATAACATCAGAGGTAGCATGCCATCTAATCGATTAGTAAGTTTAGCAGTGGCTCGACACCTAAATTTCTTCTATGGAGAAAAAAAGTGTAAAGTCTCAAATTCACAGACTAACAGGATACTGAGAATGTCAACTCATTGTTTTGTGGGTCTAATTTGTGCAGGTCTGTTAATCCGGCGGCTTGGAATTTTTTTTTTCTAGTTCAGGTTAAAGTTGATTCGGATTTAAATCGGTTATACATTTATTTTATTATTTAAAATAATTTTAAAAATTAAAAAATAATTTTATATTAATAATTATAATTAAATTTAAATAAAAATTATTTTATTATATAAACTTTAAATGAATTGAATTGGATCTAGATTATAAAATAAACTTATTCAAATCTAAATTAATATAATATCGGACTGAATAGAATGCTTAACTATACAAATGTCTTTGTGCACATAAATATTGTTATACCTCCATGTATGGCGATCGCCAAACGTTACCAGCCAACTGTTCCTACACGCACGGGCGATCGTCAAGTAATATCATAAAGCCGATCGCCCAACAGCACCTGACAGCGATATGACCTCTTCGATAATGACTTAAATGCAGAGTTGACATTTACTGAATGACAGCCAACTGACGTAGCCGATCACTAGGCAGCATAGTCTAAAATCTAGCTCGACGCTAGTCATATCACCATCAAATCACCTGACACCGTATCTCCAAACAACTTCTATAAAAGGGGCAAGCAAGCCCAAAGGTAAGGATTTGACTCCCAAACACACATATACCATTATACAAAGCACCATTCTAACTTAACTATCGGGTAGGGCTCCCGGAGCATTAACTCCGGCATCCTCCTGGCATTTTCTATATTGCAGGGTCCTGCCCGACTTTCGGTACGCGTGAGGAAAGCATCAACAATTGGTGCCGTCTATGGGAACACGATTGGAAAAGAAAATCATGGCCGATCGAAGTGCTGACACCCTACAATACCTCTTCGCCACTAGAAGCGACAAATCGTACTGCAGTTCTGGCAACCCCAGCAATACCTAGCTCCTCAAATACCCAAATATCCCAAATACCCATCTCACTCCCTTCGTGGCTATCCTATTCACCATTGGCGTACTATCAGAACCTATTAAGGTTAATCCCGTCGGTGGCCACTGCTATCCCTCACCTCAACACAGTCTCAGCAACCAGCATTGCTACAATACCTTACACGCACCTCTAAACGTCCTAATACCTCCCTTTACTTAGTTTAGTACACCCACACTGCCTAGCCAGCTAGATTACCATACACATTACCAAGCACAATTCCAAGCAATCGCCAGCCAACTGGCCGTCATCCAGCAATCTTAGATCTAGCTGGCACAACTTGTCAACTCTCAAACCAATCGTTAAAACACATAACCCATTGATCGTCCAAACCAATACACTGCAAACAACCCAAACTCAGACATGCAGGAGCAGCATGTTATAGCCGATCGGGCCATCCGCCCGATGGTAGAAGAAAGCTCCTGCTCTGTGCCTATTCCATGGCAAATGATGCAGGGAACCTCCCATCATACCAATGAGTATCGCATGCCAAGTTTAACTTTAGACCTTGCCCAATAAGTAACGGCCTTGAAATAGGAAATTAAGGAGTTCCGTGAACCATGGAGAGACAACTGGGAATGGTTAACCGAGGAACACAACCTCCTCTCGCCTGACATCCGCCAAGTACAGATACCTCAAAAAGTCAAGCTCTCTCCTAACACTTATGATGGTAAAACCAATCCAGCTGACCATCTAAACCATTTTCGTGCTTTCCATAATCTATGCAATGTGTTGGACGCCATCCAGTGCCGCATCTTCCCGACAACGCTTGAGGGCCAGCATGGACATGGTGGTATTCCTTGAATCCAAGGTCTATCATAAACATGATAGTCAGTTCGGCAGAGACTTGGGCAGCCAACAAGTCAATGTGCAAGTCCCACCTCCTCTCTGTAATGGCAGTCGACGTAGCTCTCAAACACGTCAAGCAAATCGATTGGGCAGTCAATTTTGATAGCCCCGACTCGTAGCTCCTATCTGATTGTGAGAATGACCCTATTGTCGTCTCCGCCACCATAGGCAACTACCAAGTCCACAGAATCCTTATTGACAACGGAAGTGCCATGGAAGGTCTACAGTGGAATGCCTTTTTCGCATGGGTTTTAGTGCGGGCGACCTGACCTCGTCACCTTTAATCTATGGATTCGCCAATCAACCAATACCTGTCAAGGAGACAATCATGCTCCCAATAACAATGGGCGAAGGGGAGCACACTGTGATCGTTTTGGTTGACATCTTAGTTGTCGACCAGCCTTCTGCCTATAACGTAATCATTGACTTACCATTGATGAAAAAGATAAAAATAGTCACCGCGATCTACTGCTTAACAGCCAAGTTCCCTATACCAACAAGGATTGGGTACATGCGATCCAACCAACGAATTGCACACCAATCCCATCTGTTGCCGATTGAATTGGCCACATGAGAGCCAACCACAATCCACGATAATGCTACTGGACCATTAGTTAACACCATCACGCCTGCACAACCAGAAGCAAGAGCAGCTAGACGTCAAGGATGGCTTTCATGACCAGAAGCCTCAACCGATCGAAGATACTGAAAAGTTAGCTCTTTATGATTCGGATCTTAAGTTGGCTACCAACATTGGTTCTTCTCTCAATGCTCAAGAAAAGAGCCTTCTCATAAAATTCCTCAGGAAGAACGTTGACATATTCGCCTGGTCTGTAGCTGACATGCCAAGCATTGACCCAACCGTCATAATGCACACACTACATGTGGACCCATGAGCCATACCGATCAAACAAAAGAAGTACAAATTTACTCAGAAACGGGCTCCAAGCAATACGCGAAGAAGTCAACAAGTTGCTACTAGCCAACTACGTCCGAGAAATTAAATACCTTGACTGGCTTGCTAATGTAGCCATGGTCAGAAAGGTCTTAGGGAAATGGTAAATGTGTGTCGTCTTCACCGACTTAAATAAAGCTTGCCCAAAGGACAGCTACCCTCACCCTAGTATTGATCGACTAGTTGACGCATCCGCGGGCCATAAACTCTTAAGTTTCATGGACGCCTTCTCAGGGTACAATCAAATCAAGATGGATCCTTGTGACCAAGATAAAAACAACATTCATAACAGAAGACGACACCTTTTGCTACCAAGTCATGCCATTCGGCTTAAAAAATACAAGTATCACATACCAACGCTTGGTCAACAAGCTTTTCAAAGGACAAATCGAGTGTTAAATGGAAATTTATGTGGATGATATGCTCATCAAGAGCCCCTCCCATCATTAATACCTTAGTGACCTCTTAGAGACATTTCACATACTCCATAAATACAAAATGAAACTTAACCCTTTAAAATGTGTGTTTGGGGTGTCCATAGGAAAATTTTTGAGATTCATGATCTCCTATAGAGGCATTAAAGCAAATCCTAAAAAAAATCAGTGCAATCATGCAAATGAGCTCGCCAAAATCCACGAAGGAAGTGCAATGCTTGACGGGGTGAGCAGCGACACTCAACCGTTTCATCTCCAAATCTGTTGAGAGATGTTTACCCTTCTTCAAACTACTTCAGAGGGTGACCAGATATGAATGAACTGAAGAGTGCCAACAGTCATTCGACCAATTCAAGCAATACTTCAGCACCCCCAACTATTCACTAGTCTAAGGCATGGAGAACCACTTTTTGTCTACCTCACCGCATCAGATGAAACCGTTGTCGCTATCTTAGCTCGTGAAGAAGCGAGACGTCAATAGCCTGTCTACTACATTAGCGAGGCACTTCAGGCTAGTGAGCTTCATTACAGCAGCTAGAAAAACTAGCTTCCGCCCTCATCATTGCAGCAAAGAAGTTAAGACAATACTTTCAGGCGTACCCCATCACTCAGCCACTTAAAGACATCATCCTCAAAGTCACTCTGCAGGACAGCTCATTCGTTGGAGCATTGAACTTAGTGAATTCGGGCTCACTTACAGTCTCAGAAAAGCCATCAAAGTACAAGCACTCATCGATTTTATTGTCGAATGCTCATTTCAGCTCTCTAAAGGACCACCACCAGACTGCGTTTAGATAGACGATCATGTACAATCAAGTAACTGCCTTTCCATACACGCAACTAATGAATGGCAGATTTTTATAGATGGGTCTTCAGGCAAAGCAAAAAGTAGAGCAGGAGTCCTCTTAATCAACACCAAGGTCATGAATGGCAGTATAGCCTATCTTTTCAGTTCACTACCTCCAACAATGATGCCAAATACGAAGCGCTAATCATCAGCATAGAGTTGGCTAAAATGCTGGGTACCAGTAACCTAGTCACCTACACCAACTCCCAACTCATAACTAGCTAGGTCAATGGGCTATATGATGTCAAAGATGAGTTACTCGCCAAATACCATACAGTGGTCGCCAACCTCTCCCAAAAATTTACCCACGTCATAATCCAACGATACCCAGATGAGATAACTGTAGGGCCGTCAGCCTCTCCAAAATGGCTAGCACCATTGATATCTCCACCAGGGAAAAATTACCCTCGAGTGCCTTCTGACACCCAGCTACAACAGATACATACATCATATTACAGATGATGCAATTGGATGACACTAATTATATCTTTCCCCAAAGACAACTATGCTCCAACTGACCCAATACTCAAGAGGCGACTGGAAAAACGAGTAGCCAGGTACACAATTCTCAACGACACTTGGTACAAAAAGTCCTTCACTCTCTCATTACTCAGATGTCTCACCCCTTCCAAGGCAACCTACATGGGTGTCTATGGTAACCATCTTTGCAGATGGGCACTAGCTCTTAAAGCTCTGCGACAAGGATTCTTCTGGCCTACCATGCGGAAAGATGCCACCACTCTTATCAGAAAATGCCATAAATGTCAAAATTTTGCCCCCATTCCCTGACAGCCAGCCAAGACACTCAAATAAAATTTCAGTCCCTGCCCATTTTGTATCTAGGGCATAGACATATTGGGCTCATTCCCTATGGTAATCGCCCAATGGAAATTCTTGCTAGTCGCTTGTGATTACTTCATAAAATGGGTAGAAGCTGAGCAGTCACCATCATCACCGCTCGAAACATCGAAAATGTCATCTAGCATTACATCTTCTATCGGTTTAAGATACCCAATGTCATTATCGTAGACAACAGCAAGCAACTGACCGTTGACAAACTCCATAATTTTTGTTCACGATTCGGCATCAACCTTGTTTACACCTCTATCACCCAACCTCAGTCAAATGACCAAGTTGAATTAATGAACAAGAACATCCTGCAACCTCTGAAGAAAAAATTGGATGACACAAAAGGAGTGTGGGCTGGTGAAACGCCTGGTATACTTTGGGCAATTCGAACAACAGTAACTCAGGCGACCGTCACAATTCTTTTCAACCTTGTATACGAAACTGAAGCAGTCATACCCGTCGAAATTGGGGTATATAGTTCGTGCACTACTTACCCTGACTTAGAGCTCAATTTTGAACACCTTAAAGCTAACCTCGACCCACTCAAAGAAGCTAGAGAAAATGTTGCGGTCCATACAGCAATCCACGAACAGCAGGTCAGCATGCATTATAACTGATGAGTAAACAATTGCCAATTCCAGGTTGACGACCTTGTTCTCAGAAGTTGTGAAGCTAGTCGACCAGAAGGAGAAAGGAAAAAACTGTCCCCAAGCTGGGAAGGACCTTATCAGGTCAGCAAAGTTCTCAGCTTTGGCGCTTACAAGTTAGCAGAACTAAATGGGAGCAACATCCCTAGTACATGGAACGTTACCCATCTGAAGAAATACTATTTGTAAGCATATCTCCTTTAGATATCTATCACAAAAATGGTCACCAGAATAGACTTTTTTTACACAGTAAAAATCACCATTGCTACAAAATAATCGCCCCTACGGCACATCTCATCATTGCCACAAAGCAATCGCCTCCACGGTAGAAATCACCATTGCTATAAAGCAATCGCCTCTACAACACATCTCATCATCGCTACAAAGCAATCGCCTCCACAGCAGAAATCACCATTGCTATAAAGCAATCGCCTTTATGGCATGACTCATCATTACTACAATGAAATCGCCTCTACGGCAAAACTTATCATTGCTACTAAGCAATTGCCTTCATAGCTCACAAACTTATTCTTGTTATAAAGCAATCACCTAAACTGACCTCCAAGGTCACATATTGCCACACAACACGATAATAAGAACACACGACTCTCCCCAACCATTCTTAAATATAAACGTGCAAAACCACGCAATATCCTATAATTTCAACACTAAACAAAGCAATAAAGGGAACAAAATCACAGTTGACAAAATAAAATTTCCATTAATCAAACCATCATTTACAATGCAAATTGCATTTACAAAAAAAAAAACCAACTACTCCCCCCTGGTCGATGAAATGGTCTGAGCACCAGCCTCATCACTAGACTCACCCTGCTCAGACTCTTCGAGCGCCAGGGTAATCAATGCTGCATCCCTTGATCACCCCTCGTCCACTTCCCACTGACTAGGGCATAAAACATTGAAGTCTTGAGGAGGCGTTTATAGGCACCCTAAGTTAACTGCCCATAGGTTTAGGGGACCACGAAGCAATTAGACCATATACAGCGCACTACGATAATACAAATCCACAGCAGCAAAAAGCTTATTAGAAATCTCTTCCTACTGCTTCTTCAACTCTCCTTGGTGGCGAGCCTTGAGATCGCCAGGACGACCCTCCAACTCAGTAACCCTGGACTTAGAGGATGCAAGTTTCGTATCACGCTCCTTCAACTTCTTCATTGACTCAGAAGCAGTTGCCTTCGCCTTCTCACCCTTTAGCAGCAGTTCGGCTATCTCGGCTACCCTCCTCTCCTTCATGTCCTTCAACGACACCTCTAGCTTTGCGTTTGCATCATTCTGCTTAACAACTTGAGCATCCAGCTCCATTCCCTTAGACATTTGGAGATTGAACTTCTCATGCCAGTTGGCCATTTCACACGTATACGCTATTTGGTAGTGAAGTGCCTCCACCAGACCTATCATGGCCACATTCAAATTTTAGGCTGGACTCCTCCTCGCTAGGACCTCCCGGTCAGTAGCTGCCACTCCTTTCATAGCTCACCTTAAGACGGCTTCGAAGTCTAGCACCCAGCCATTACGAAAGATGCCAGACCCACTCGAACTCGGTGTACCACGACTCTCCCATGGTCTCTCAAAAGTAATACTTAGCTAGAAAGATGCCCCAAGTACCGACCCATCGCTTGACCCGACCGTCTCTACACTAGGATGAGGCGCGGGCACCACAGCAGCCATCACAGTTGACATTGGCATAGTAACCTCCTGGCGACCAGTGGATGCCATACCAACCGTGATGCCCACCTCAGCCTCAACTCGCTCACCCATATTTCTCTTCCCTTGTCTTTGGCATGCAGTAACTTTTTCTACCGCAGCCTGCCTAGCCGCTCGCTCTGCCAATGCCGTATGAACCAGGTCCATTCCTGTACAAAAGATAAAACACCTAGGTCAGTGCCATCATACATTTTTCTATAACTATGAGTGATCAGAACAAGTACCTTCTTCCATCCCTTGAAAAGATAGACGATCGCCTCCAGCTACACTACCCGCTCGCTCATCACCATTCGCCCCTAAACTCTCCTCGCCATCATAAACCACTAACCCCATAACCCTTCCCCCTTCTTCCACATCTTCTATTCCTTCCTCTGTCACATGATCACCTACAAACACAACACCAAACATCAGAACATCTGTTCAACAACACACACATGCCAACCTCATAGTTTATTCATAGCAAGCATATTCAACACATACCTCTCTGACATCTTAACAAATGCCGTCGTCTTCTTTGAACCACAAAACGAATTAGCCTTTCTGGCATGTCCACCAAGTCTCTCCCCAAACATTCTCTTTGAATAGTTTAGAATATCAGGTATATTCTGCTGCTCACGCATCCACCTCTGAAGAACAGCACCTGATCCTTCTCCGCAATTTCCAAGCCAGTCCTCTCGTTACTTGCGTAGGACCTCTTACCCCACCGAACCGAAAACCCTCAGTCTTTGCTCGCACTCTTTGTCACAACAAAAAATTGATCACGCCGTATATGTGCATTCCACGACAGATCCACCACCATCGCACCTCCCTCATTTGACTGTAAATAGTAAAAATATGGTTCACCCTGTTTCAAAAAATACAACTCTTTCACTATGACATTGATGGTCGCCATCCCCTCTCCTTGCACACCAAGATATAAGTTAGTAGGATTGCCTAATTGTTTAGCTTCAGTTGGTTAGGTGATAAATTGTGCGCCTCTAGCAGCTCGTAGAAAAATAGCTCCAAGGGCAAATGAAACTTTGCCTTGAAGATGTGCAGGTAGAACGCCACACTATTCCCTTCAACAAATGTCGCTCTTTGCTGTGGCTCCGCCTTGGCGATCTGATAACTCTCCAGACCCACCCCTCTATCATACATCCACCACCATACGACCTGCATGTTTACCGACCTGCCATACATGTCTACAGCTTTTGTATCTATATTGGCAATCGCCTTCTCAACACTACCCCTGGCGATCGCCTCCTCAGCATACCCCCACTAAACCATTCATCCTCTTGATCGTCACTCTGTTCGATGACTACTTCTTCTTTCATATCTTTCTCCTCCTCCAACACTACATGACCAAACATCTCCCCTTGGGTCAAATGCCCCATTATCGCACTCACCTCGTTCCCTACTTCCTTCAATCTACCTTTTCTAGCCATCGACTTCACCAACAGTCTACCCCCTTAACACATGCTACAACCCCATAAACCCAAAAATAGCAAAAGGGCCGTAGGAACTCACCAGAACTTACCACACAACGCTTTCACTTTTTGCAACGCTCCTACTCGCAAGTCCACAAGCACGAACGCTGCCAAAACATCACACAAAAGAATTAAAACAATAAGACAAACCCCCTAACAACAATATCTCCACTGTAAGAAACTCACCCTTTCTTCTCACAAACAAGCTTTATCACCTTTTACTCTGCTCTCTTTCTTTCTCTAAAAACACAAAAAACTACTAAGCCCCACACCCCATTACATAACAAAACGATATGGGCTATTCACATTCCTCTATCACCGTGCATTGCCACCTCATTTAGTGAAATAACTGTACCACCTTGACACTCTGACCCCACTGACACGTGCCCCCCTTCCGTTTCGTGCCCCCTAAACACGCCTTTACAAATCCCCTTGTCAGGACGCATGTTCTAATCTCATTCATTCTCTCTTTCTCACGCCCCTTTTTCACTCTGCCATTACTGCCACCATTAATAAGGACAGTTATACCTTCTTACCCTCTGCCTGTTAGGCCCTAAATACCACGTGCCAACTTACCCCTCACACATGTCCAAAATGTTGAGTCACTTTATGACTACTTTTTGGACTGCGAAGGGGACAATTGTTATACCTCCACGTATGGCGATCTCCAAATGTTACCAGCCAACTGTTCCTCCACACATGGGCGATCGCCAAGCAATATCATAAAGCTGATCGCCCAACAGCACCTGACAGTGATGTGACCTCCCCGACAATGACTTAAATGCAGAGTCGACATCTACTAAATGGCGACCGACTGACGGAGTCGACCACTAAGTACCATAGCATGACATCTAGCTCGACGCTGGTCATATCATTATCAAATCATCTGATACCATATCTCCAAACAACTTCTATAAAAGGGGCAAGCAATCCCAAAGGTAAGGATTCGACTCCCAAATAAACATATACCATTATACAAAGCACCATTCTGACTTAACCATCGGAAAGGGCTCTCAGAGCATAAACTCCGACGTCCTCCTAACCTTCTCTGTATTGCAAGGTCTTGCTCGACTTTCAGTACTCGTGAAGAAAGCATCAATAAATATAAATTTCATAAGTGTGTTGAGGTTAAAAACAAAGATTTTTCAGTAGAGACATACCACAATGCCATTTGTTTCATATAAATATATATATATATATATATAATAAATTAATATCAATTTGGTTGATAATTTTATAGCTTTGTGCACTTGATTATCCACTTTGCATTTTTATTATGCTTACATTTCAGTTAATCTTTCACTCCTCCCCACAAATTAAAGTTTTGACGTCTATTTAATGTTAGGCTAATTGCATTATATATATGTAGGTTAAAAATATACTTGAATATTATAGTTCATAATATTTCTACTTGGCTGATCATGATGGACATATTATTTTTTCTCCTTTGCATTAATTAGCTATATATACAGTAATAGCTATATAGTAATCAATAATTAGGATAAGAGGCCGAGTGAAACTCTAACTTCTTTACGTATCAATGCATATATCATCTTAATTATTTCAAGTTTCTTTTTCCATTTGTAGATACATATTGTCTCGCAGATACCATGTGTACATTGCAAAGATTAGGATTTCATCACCCCATCAAAATTATATATTTATATGCATTAATATCCAAGTTTTGGTTAAGCAAAAGAGCAAGAAAAAAAGTAATTATGAAGCAATAAATAAAGGAGATAAAGCCAAGGGCAACGGCAGATGATTATGAAAAGGACTGTGGCTCCAGTGGAGCTCATCTCTGGATGTCTGGTTGAAATAAACTATGTATCTAAAAGAGAATGACGGACTATCAGATACGCGAATAGAAGAGAGAGAACGCATATGTAAAATTACCTATTTGAAACAGACAGCTTGTAAATCTGAAATGGAACACACTTGGCACAAATAGAACCGTGCCAAATGGCAATGGGCGGCGCACCAAATAGAGACAAGAGGATCATCTGAATTGGGCAAGGAATGTCCAATTGTTACATTGTAATATACCTAGCTATTTATGTGTAACGTAAGTGTCCTATATAGTTACCAATTTGATAAGTGCATATTTAATTTTTTTAAATTATATATATATATTTTTATTATAAAATAAAAAATTTTTAGAGAAGATATATGAGAATAATAAAAATCATATTCTATCCTAAATTTAATAATATTAATCATAAATATCATTTCAAAACTTTTTAAACACATAATATTAGAAACTAATTATTTGGAAATATTTATCGTTTTTAAATTTTTTAAGATAATTTTTTATTTTTTTAAAAATAATTATTCATCATCTTTAATTTTTTTAAATTTTATAATATTTAAAATATCATATTTTATATTTATATTTTAATAAATATAAAATAAAAAAATATTTAAAAAAATAAAAATTTTGAATAACTAATAATAATTTTATATTGGTTTTGTTAATTATGTTCTGTAAGAAAGCAGAAAAAAGCAGCAAGCGTTTAATATGCGGAGATGAGGGCAGTCGTTGTTGCTAAAATCTTAGGACATAGATTAAATAAACCGGGGGGGGGGGGGGTGGCGTGAAAACTTTGCGTCACGCCGTCCAAACGAACCTTTCATTTTATTCAGTCTTTGCATTTTATTTGTATCTGCCACTCCACGCGCAATCAATAACCTCTTCCCTTATTACTATAAATACATTTATATCCTTGCTCTTTTTCTTTACAGCCAGCTTCTTCTCTACATTCATCTTCTGGATATATAATGTATAAGCTTTCTCCCCTTGCAACCACTACACTGCCTTATCTTAATTAGAGCTTTAATTTCTCTCATTTCGATCTTGAAGCAGAATATTCAATCAAAGAACAACCCAAGGTCAGTCTTGTGAGTATATATTTGGTCTAATAATACCTGCCAAAAAGTATCTCTTATATATAGGATTAGGAGCTCCCGTCCGCAATCCGTCGTTGTGCGATCAGGGTTCTTCTTTTGGGTGTCTTTCTTTGCTGTAGAGTTAGAGTTGTCATGCATATATATTATGGACTCCCATGTCTCAAAGCGTATGGATAATCAAAGATAGGTTGGATTTGTCTTAGGTTTTCTTTGGTCTCTAAATCATAAATATAAATATATATATATATATCCAGTAGCATCAATGTGGTAATTGGATCCGTCGGAGGAGTTTGGTTTATCAAGCATGAGTTCTTGTCAGGTGGCATTAATTAGTTGATGAGTAAGGATGGAGCTTTAATGGCCCACCCAGAATTTGTGGGGATGCAATTAATTCTAGCCTAACATAGTGGTGAAAAGTGAGTAGAGATGGAGAGCGAATGGTGATTACAATTGTTATTAGTATGAGGCTATAGGCATAGGTAGGCAGAGAAGGGGTTGATGTGAAAACATTACTTTCCACTACCACCACGGAGTGCACTGCACTCAAAGAAACACCGTACACCAATATGCTTCAATGCCTGTGCCAGCAAAGTCAACCTTTTCGGCAAGCTTTATGTTTCATATGCTTTGCCTGCCTACGCTCATGCAACTCAACCAAATTTAAAAGTAACATAGCTTGACATCCGTGTCTTTTTTTTTCCTATATAGAAATTAAAAAAAAAAAGCCGAAGCAGGGACCAGCCACTTTTGGGTCCCATAAAGTTACATCATAAGCATCATTCACCCAATATTTAATCAAAAGTAGCTACTCTTGCAACTTAAGAGTTCAGGAATGAGCTTTCTAGAGGCAAAACATGTGCAAAAGCATTGGAAATTCATTTCATTTCGAGTCATGTCTTTCTTCCAACTTGCCTTGTATTTTTGGCTTATGCCAAAAACAAACTTCAAGCATGTGTTTGTTGGGAGAGGATATATGTATATATATATATATATATTCACATAATCCCACACATTATTAGGTGCTTAATATAAAAATAGCTCATAACAAAAACAGCATTGTTATAATACCTTGGGAAGAAACTTGATTTATGCTTTCACTGACATATATATATATATATACATATTTAAAAATTTGGTGATGTTTGCTAGGAGTAGATCCATGATGGAAGTGGAGTCATGCGTGCCACCAGGCTTTAGATTCCATCCGACTGAGGAAGAACTTGTAGGATATTATCTCATGAGAAAGATTAACTCACTGAAGATTGATCTAGATGTTATTATCGAGATTGATCTATACAAGATGGAGCCATGGGATATCCAAGGTAATTTATTGAATATAGCAATTATTATATCTATGCTGCATCTTGAAAAGTTTTTACTGCATTTTCTCTGATTTCTTTTTTGATTCGAGCCAATCATAATTCCAATTTAACTTGGCTGAAATCTACAGGTCTTAGGGTTTGAAATTTCGGAAAGAAAATATAAAAAGCACCCATTGTTTTTAGGCCAACTTTTTTCTTAGTCATAAACTAATCAAAATATATCAGCATGCCATGGCACAGTACAAAGGGATATTTCCAAAGTTATATATATTTACAAGTTCACACTAATGTTGGACCGTATTATTACGATGCAAATTAAGAAAGATATAAAATACCTAAAGAGCCAATGGCACCAGGAAAATGATTGCTTTAAGTGGGAAACATATGAATGATTCTGGTTGATTTCCTACAAACCAGGTTTTCCTAATACAAATTGTCTTGGCTTTGGCGTTTGCAGCTAGATGCAATCTAGGGTATGATGAACAAAACGAGTGGTACTTCTTTAGTCATAAGGACAGGAAGTATCCAACAGGAACACGGACCAATAGAGCCACTGCAACTGGATTTTGGAAGGCAACGGGGAGGGATAAAGCTGTGCTTTCAAAGAACAAGATTATAGGGATGAGAAAGACCCTGGTTTTCTACAAGGGTCGTGCACCTAATGGTAGGAAGACAGATTGGATAATGCATGAGTATCGATTCCAAACTTCTGAACATGGACCGCCCCAGGCAAGTTTATTGAGCTCTTCATTGAGTATATATGTATTAATAAAGATGTTACGTTACATAATATATGCCCCGAGAATCATTGTCATGGCTGCAAAGTCCATCACCAATCCATAGGTTAAGAATTTATAATTACTGTAATCTATATAAAGAATTAGGGTATTAGACACCACTTTCTTTGGACAATTACCGGAGAGGAATGGATAAAATATGTTAAAGCGATGCATTTTGGAAAACGGAAAAGTCATCACTCATTACTTATTAGCTGCACAAATTTGCTAGCACTCTCAGATTGACTGACTCAAACTTCCCAATGACAAATCATTTTAAAGTCATCCGAAAGTGATTAGTTACTGTGTCGGATCGATAGATTAGATAGTGCGTTTAGTTTCTTACTAGAAGTTCCATTCAAATCATTTTGTTCCCTTTGAAACATGTTACTGATAGAAAGTTTATAGCAATTGCAGGAAGAAGGATGGGTGGTCTGCCGGGCATTTAGAAAGCCAAGTCCTAATCACACACAAGGCTTTGAAGCTTGGAACCATGCTTACTATATCAGAGATGACGGCCAAATTAGGCCTCCAATATCCATTTCAGATATAGCAAGTACATCTCATCATCATCTTCACACGAATCAAGGATCAAGTTTTTATGAATCCTATGTTTCGGAGCAAGAGCTTATTTCCAATAACAACAATTTTTGGGACAGAGAACAAGTCATCGAACTTCTGCAACTGGATAGCCCCACTACTGTTTCACCAAGTTTAGCAGCAAAAGAAGTTTTCCAGGAGAGACTTGTAACAAATGAGGACTGTGATAAAGAAAAGAGCAACAACATTAGTCAAATATACATTAATTGGAAGAACTTGGACAACTTGCCTCCCTCACAGCTGACTGGTACAACATCTTATCCATATCAAACTGCGGCACTAGCAGTACCCCAAAACTACAAACTAGATGCTCAAGAACATCATCTACTTGGTTGCTTCCCTGGATCATAGCAGAAGCGCAAAGTTTTCGAATTGATTTACGCAAGCGTGCTGATTCATATAGCTAAAACTCGTCTCGATCGAATTTATATATATAGGAACCAAGTTTGAAAGTCCTTGATCAGATTCCAAAATATAATTGCATTGCTAAAAGTAGATTACATGTAATAGAGAAAGAATGGTTTTGTTATGATAAAGAGAGGAGACTTCCTCTTCCTGCATGCTTTAAGTATGTATAGAAAGTTTCACTTCGTTTTTTTTCATTGCCATGTTTACGAAATTGTATGTTGCGCAGTACTTAGTGCAGATATAAAACGTTGATCTTTTTCTTTTTTTTTTTTTCGCGTTTTAATTTTATGACTTTTAGCATTTTAATTTAAATTTGACTCTTTTACTTCGGTACTTATTCAACTTTAAATTTATCTTGGTACTTAAGAAAGGCTTTTGAGTCATAATTATTTAATTATTTATTAATTTTTTTGCTTTAATTGAGTCATAAGTATTCCATGAAAATGTCTCTGTCATAAAATTTATCCATATTCTTAAGTTAGCTACACTCTTAATTACTCTTTGCGTCTTTGTGTATGTATATATAATTGCATTTTAGCATATTGTTACAGGCATATATGATTTTTGAAAGATATTTAAATTTCAATTACAAATTTTGAAACATTTGTCGAGTTCACAATCGTTTAAAAGTATTTCCAATTTATGCATTATATCAGCCCAAAATACCACCTTCGTTTTGCGTGAACATGGGTATTTACGTGACAAATTGAATGGATTTGATTGATTTACGAATACGAATGTTCACGCATGGCATATTGCAATGAATCTTTTATAGTAGTTTACGAAATAGATAATTATATAATATTTTTAAGAGAAGGGAAATAGAAAATATATTTAATATCATGAATTAAAGTAATTACTGCATAAAATTTATGAATTAATGGAAATATAGTTGAAGTCCCGCATGCTATGCCAGTAAACGTCATTACCCTGCAGGCTTCGAAGAAGCACTGCCTTTTAGCTTCAAGAGTTTAAAACATATTTCAAACTATTTTTCATAAATGGTCTCATGATCTAAGTTTTACCATTATTTTCTGATGCACGAGATCCATTTAAGATGGCAAGTGCAGAGCATACGTCTTAATGGAAAGCTCACGAGAGATTCATAACCTTTTTCTCTGTGAGTATGAAAAAGAGGAAGAAGGGAGATTTGTAATGCCATTGTATGGAGCACATTGGTATCTTATTACTGAAGGTTTTTTTCTGCCTCTTACAAGTATCATCTTCTCTTTATATAGAGATTTGAAGAAGAAAATGACAAACAGGACTCAGGAGATACATGTGATTAGATACAGACTAGACTAAAAGGGCTAAATTCGGGGGACTTCTGGGAGGAGCGCTCCCGTTAAGGTAGTCAAGGCAACCGGCTATGCCGGGCTTCTTTATATTTTTATATTTTACATATATTATTATATAATAATACATAAAATTATTATAATTACATAAATATATTATAAGTTACATAAATAATTATCATTAAAAAAATTTAAAATTATCAATAAATATTATAGTTATATAAGTTATATTATCTATTACATAAATTATTATGGTTGGTAATATAACTTAATATTACATATTTTTATTATAATTACACATATGCATTATTTATATATATAAATTATGATAAAAGATAATAAAAGTTATAATACATAAATTTATTACATTTACATAAAAATTTTATAAGTTACAGAAATTTAGGACAATAAGATAATAGAAAATAATACCACATAAAATATTATAATTACATAAATTATATTATCTATTACACATGTATATTATCAA
>JBBYHO010000006.1:9695953-9719790 GCA_038382025.1 Adansonia gregorii
TTTTAAATTATTATTTAAAAATAATAAAAATAAAAATATTTTATATTAAATTATTTAAAAATAATAAAAATAAAAAAATTTAATATTAGATCCTAACGTGCCTTAGCTGCATGCCAGTGCAAAGAGGAATATTTATGAAAAATTACAAAAAAGTAAAAAGTAATAATAATTATTAAGAAAATTAAATCATTAAAAATTAATTCTTAAAAAGGAAATAGCAATTATTAAAAATATTAATAAGAAAATTATTATTACCCTTTTACCTCTATTTTTCATCTTATCTTTTAGCAGCTTTTTTCTCTGACAATAATGTAGTAGATATTATAAATTATATATATTAAATTGTAATATGTATTATTTACTGTTTATTTTTTTTGCAATATTAAGGATTAAAAATTTTTTACCCAAATAATGATCTACAAAGATAATAAGTTATGATTATCTCATTATACAAAAATAATTAACTGTATTTTTTATTTTTTGCTTACAAGTTTATTTTTTTGTTTCTATTAAAATGTCATTCTCTCACTACACAAAAATAATTAGCTTTAGCATATATAAAACCATGCTTAAGGTGATGTCGATCATAAATGAACACGACTACTTTGTATATATCCTTTACATTTAGTTATACTAAGTCATATATCTAGTTATAGTGAGTCATACATTTAATTATAAGAAGTCATATATTCAGTAATTATATTTTAATATAGGATATTTTTAATATTTAATTATATATTATATAATATATTATTATGTTGTTTTTATAATATTATATATTATTTTTTCTATGTATTATATAATATATATTATTTTAAAATTTTTTTAAAAAAATTTGGAATTAATATTACATATTTTTTAATTTTTTATTGTATATATACTGTTATATTATATAATATATTATTATATTATATTTATAATATTATATTATATTATATATGTATATTATTTTTAATTATTTAAAAATAATTTAATTTAATAATAAATTTTTTAAATTTTTTATTATTTTTTATGTTAATTCAATATTTAATATAATTTAAGATTATTTTGTAATTCAAGATTTAATATAATATTTTTAATATATATAATTACATATATTATATATAATTTGTTGAGATTGATTCCTAACATGTATAATATTATAATATATTATATATAGCATATATAATATATTAGTATATATATATTAATTTGAGATTTAATATAAAATCTATTTTTATTTTTTATTATTTATAATAGTAATTCAAAATTTATTATAAATTTCAAGGTTAATTACAATTTCTTAATTAATAATTCAAATAATTACTTTTTTTGAAATATATTTTTTAGATTTCTTCTTTCGTAAAAATTATCATTTTATAGTATTTTTTTTGAAATTCTCTACAACTAGTTGACCAATAAATTATGTTTTTGTTTTATGTTCTCTTCTCATACTAAGAAAATTAACTTTTCATGAACACAAAAATAAAAAACAAAAAAGTAAAAAAGAAATTATGACTAAATTATAATTATAAATTTTTTATTAATAACTTTAATAATTATTATTTCTTTTTAGAATAACTTTTTTGCTTTTACTTTTTATAAAAATGATCACTCCATTTTACTTTTTAAAATTCTCCATGTTATTTATTTCAGTATATTAATAATTATTATATTTTAATAATAAAAAATTAAATTTATAATAAAATATATATTTTATTAATAAAAAATAAAATTTTATAATTTATGAAATAATAAAAAATTATATTGTAATAATTAATAATATTAATTTTTAAAACATTTTAATAAAAATAACTAAAAAATTAAAAAAATTAAATAAAATGATAAAAAATTAAATTTATAATAAAAAGTTAAATTTTATAATTTATAAAATAATAAAAAATAATATTATAATAATTAATGATATTAATTTTTAAAATATTTTAATAAAAATAATTAAAAATTAAAAAAATTAAATAAAATGATAAAAAATTAAATTTATAATAAAATATATTTTTTATTAATAAATTAATAAATTTTATAATTTATAAAATAATAAAAAATAATATTATAATAATTAATAATATTAATTTTTAAAATATTTTAATAAAAAATAAAATATCAATTAAAAAAATTAAATTTTAGTTAACATGTAAAAAGATCACAACGTCAGCACTTTATGAAAAGATCCCGTTGCGAGCTTTCCCTATAATTTTCTCTAAATTTGCATAAAGGCAAAAGATTCCTGAGACATTTATTAGTACGGTATACATGATGTGATTGAAAGGACTGACTCACAGAAATAATGGGAAAAGATTCGTAGCATATTTATCGGAAGTATGCGTAGTCTACATCAGTATCCAAGGTAATATGCAAGCCTTCGATGCGCCACTCCTTCTTTTGTTTGCATTGATATTTGTGCAGATAGAGATCTTCTGGATCAGGCTCATTTTCTGATGATTTTTCTTTTTCTTGTCCCTTTTGAGTGGAACGTTGTGTGCCAGACTCATCATATTATGGATAATCTTAAGACTATTCACGTGAATCTGGGACAGTCTCTTTGTATTATTTTGAGGCTCTGTACAAAGATTCCTCGTATGATTCAGGTGTTGCATAATAGTAATCCCATGGTACTTCAACATCTAGTGGGCCCCATATGTGGTGAGGAATCGTTCTGTTCAGTTGACATATCTGCTTTTGAAAAGTTCTATACTTGCATTCAAGTGTCTGATATGAATATGATATGTTCTGTATATCCATGTAGAGGGAAAAGATCCAAGTTGGCTGGCTTGGATATGCTGTACAAAATACTGTGGTTTGTACATAATGATGATCGTGCTGCTGCTTTTGAATTCTTATCAACTTCTTCATCTATGGAGGTCTTCCATTGTTGAAGGGGAAAAAACCATTTTACGAGAGTAAAGGAGTTCTGATTTTCTAAATTGATTTTCCCTTCCATGGCTTCATCCAAGAAATACTAGCGGTCAGAGATAACAAAATCCCTTCCAATATGATAAAGATGTGTTAAATACCAGACCATCCATTTTAATTTTTCAAGGAATTTTGAAAAGTCATAATGGAATGGGTGGATGAAAGCATAATCACGATATAATCCCGAAGGCTTCAGCATAAGTCTAGCAAAACTTCCGAAAGCTTCTATCTGGTATTCAAAAATCATGTGCTTAGTTTTTTGGTGGAAAGTTTTATTCATCACTGACCTTAACACTTTTAGAGGGTAATAGGATGGAGGTTTAGAACAGATAGTGGTGAAGAAGAAGAAAAAGATGACGGTCTACACATTGTGATTTTTTCTAGAGGTCTAGTCAAAAAAAATCTGCAAGAACATTGGTTTTCCCCTTGATATGTTTTATTTTAAAAGAATATTTTGAAAACCATTCAATAACTAAGGATAAAAGATATTTTTCGATTTAAAATTTAGCATTTAAGGAAAGGATGACATAACCAATTCCATAAGACAGTGACAATTAATGGGGTGAAATTCAAACTTTGAAATACCTTTCTTGACTGCCAAAATTTCTTTAAAAGTATAATTATAATGAACCTCTGCATCTAAAAACTGGCCACTCTAAAATCCACAGAGATGTCTCTCTCCATTTAATTCTTCAAAAAGAACAGCTCTTTAAACTTTGTCACTGGCATCTATCTAAAAAATTCTTTTTCTTATGGATGGGATTTGAAGGGTTGGTAACTCTTGCCGTTTTTGTTTGAAGGTTTAGACTACTTTGGTTTAGGATTGTTTTCATGAAGGAGGGTCTTTCTTTAGCATCTTTCTTAAGGCTTTACGTATTTAGAGATTTTTGGAACAAAGTCTCTACAAAAATTTACTATGCCTAAGAAGTGCTAGACTTGTTTCTTTGTGAGATTTTCATCTAGAAATTTTAGCAATTCTTGGACTATGTGCGCTCCTAATTGGTACTTACCATCCTTAAGATGCATTCCTAGAAATTCAATTTTAGTTTTATGGATTTGCATTTTTCTTTCAAATAGCATGATCCTATGTTGTAGTACCAGGTTGGTAAATTCTGCAAGCAACTTGGCTTAGGCTTCTTCATTTGGACTGTATAGAAGGATATAATCAATGTAAATCAATGCACAATTCATTATAGGCTGAAAATCTGGCTCATAGCCTTTTGGAATAATGATGGGGTCATTTATAGCCCAAAAGGTAGAACCCCCATTGAAAATGCTGATTTGGAATATAAAAGCCTATTTTTGCTCCTTTTTTGGATCTATGCCTAATTGCCAAAATTCCACTTCAAGATCAAATTTTGAGAAAACCCTTGCTCTTGCAAAATTGGAAAATAATGAATTTCTATTAGCAATGGAAATTTTTAATCTTGGAGAAATTAGTTCAGAGGTTGATAATTGTTAACCAATCTAAGCTTTTCTTGAGTCTATTCGACCTGTTCGTTGACATAAAATGGTTCACATGCCCATTATGAATTAGAGATTTTAATGGGGCCTTGGTTTTCTAATTCCAGACATTCAGATTCTACCAAATTTTGGTGCTCAAGATTCATTCCCATGAGGTTTGCTTTTGTTGGATTGATATCTTTACTCTTCTTGAAAGGCAATTTGATAAATAAGTTTACGTTTATCCAAAGTGGATGATCACATCTGGATAAGAACTTTGAATGAGACTCTACACATGCCTTAGCTTTAAGCTCTTAAAGAATATTGTCATATTTTTGGTGTATCCTCATTTGGAAAAGCCCGAGAATGTCTACAAAGGGTTTGAATAATTTTTGTATCTTACACCCTCAAGAAGGATTCATACGTGTTTGGATTTGGTGTAAAGGTCAAATCCTACAACAATTGTCATTTCCTAGTAGTTGGGAGCCTAAGACAGTGGTAGTTATAGAATAACCAAGGAAGAATCGAATGGTGATAGGTTTGCTAATGAGATAGCTAGCAAACGTTTGGTTGTAGTAGAATTGAGACATTTGGTGTGTGGTTTCCACCATTATACAGGTAAAACTCTTGGGTTCATGATGGTTTCTGCTGCCCTTGTGTCTATAAAGGCAATGACTATATAGGTTTGCTGTATATGCAAAGGTACATAGTAATAGGTATATGAAGGACAAGGACTGTAGAGAAAATTATTGGGGATATTTTTTTTTGTGTTTGGAGCATATAAACACCTTGGTCTCAGGACCAGTTAGAATCTGAACTAGTATCTGGATTTAAATTCTCAATTACAAATAGAGATTGATCTGTGGGTTCATATTCTACTAAGAACAATGCTTCGAGGTCACCATCTTTTATGCTTATGCCTATTTCTTTTTCTGTATGGTGAATCATCTTTGAACTTTTTTTGTTGTTGGGACAATTTCTCGCATAATGCTCTTTTTGATTGCAAATATAACATATCGATATTTTGGCTCCAACATATCTCTTTTCTTTAATATCTCCATTTTTTTTCTAGGGGAGAAAAAAGATTTGGTATTTTGAATTTCTATTTTTCAAAGTGCCTCATTTCTTGAGAATTGCAATGGCACATCTTTTTTTTTTTGCCATATTTGATCTGCAAATCTGTTTTTTCACAAGCTTTATTAATGTCTTTATTGCCACATAGATAGTTTTTAATGACTATTATTCTATTACAAATATCTTCCAAAGTAATATGAATTTGATTAGATATCTATAATGATCAAATTAAGAATGTCTTTCCCTTGTTGTTGAAAAGACTTAGTAACTGTAACTTGTAAATGCTAGGAATAAAAGAAAGAAAAGCTTGCTTAAGAGTTTGATATGCTCCTAGAAGATAAAAAAGTTCGGCCATTACATGAAATTGCCTATCCAAATCTTTCCTTTTGTATAAGCAACATCTTTTCTGAAGAATTCTCTTATTTTCAAGGCCTTAAAATCATCAAGATTGCTAATAAAATAGCTATGTAAGATTCGGATGACTTAAAAGAAATCTTGCAAAATAAAAAATGAAGTCTGATCATTCTGTGACATAAAATTCCACTAATCTGTGGACATCCCTGTGAATCTGGATGCAAATTCTGTAAGTATGGCATGATTACTATCTTTAAATAATTTTTTGGTCTTTAAGCTAGGCATGGAATTCTTATAACTCTTTTAGCCACTTTAAGAAAGGTATATCATCCAATGTGAGTATATACTTTTGCATTCATATTGAAGTTTTTAGGCATTTCTTCCTTTGGATATCCTTCTTTTACTTCTGGTGGAGTTGTATGACATACGTATCAGATTTTTATTTAAAGGATGAGAAATCATAACTTTCTTCTGATGTAGAGTTATCATCAGACTGTTCTTAAAGAACTATTATTTTTGGAATAAAGTTACCTCTGTGTTCTTTTAGGAATGTTGACATAGGATTCTTGTTTTTATTCCCCTAAATCATTAGGGAATTTGATCTTTTGAGGAGGTTGTTGTTCTTCTTCTGGTTGTACACGCCTTTTCTTATGGACCTTTTCAGACATTTAAGATGTTCCTAATTGGTTGCAGCTTTCTTTTGGGCCTTGATCTGTAGGTATAAGCAATAAGTGCTTAACTTTGTCTTTTCTGTTGGAGATGGAATGCTAAGTTTCTGTTCTGAGAAAGATGTGCCAACATTTATTTATCTAATAAAGGGGAAAAAGTCAATACTATTTCCCTTAGTTAGAATTGGTAAAGGTAGAGGAATTCAAATTTCTAGGAGATTCTTGATTTGCCCTTCAAGTTTAAAGATTTCTTTTTCTTTTGACTTTAAGTGGAAGAAAAAATCTTGACACGGCACTATCGTTTCTCTCTAAACTTGTTGGATCCTCTTTTGAAGAAGTATGATTAGATTATTAACAGCTTTGGTGTTGGCTTCCACTTTTCTTCAATTTAGGAGACTTAGTGTCAATTTGTGTGACCTTTGAATCAAACTTTTTAAGTGCAGCATTTTAAGTAAGTGCCAGTTAAGTGTTGATTCTGCTGCACTTATCTTGGCAAGTTTCCCCGATGGATCAGCCTAGATTGGTGTTGGAATTTTTGAGGTATGCTTGTCTGCTTTTTCATGATATTCCTTCAGAGAAGGAAAATCTTTATCATATTTAGAACCAAAAGGTTGATATATGCATATTATGGCCAAAGGTCGGACTATTTAAACAAGATTTTGGGGAACAAGTTTGTTTTCGAACCCATTTGTTCATCTTTTTATAGCATGGCTGAGGTAAAAGTTTTTAGAGTTTAGGTTTTGATGGATGGTGGTGGTAATTGACAAGTATCATTAAAAAAGGGCAATGAGGTTTCTTTGCCTATTCAGCAAGAGAATAATAAACCACATACTAGTATCTTCTTCCATCTTCTCTTAAAGGACAAATGGAAGGATCTCCATCCCTGTATCTCTTGTAGTACTCTCATTTAGAGGAAAAACACTTTCCTTTCTTTTTCTTTTTTGTTGGGATAATGTGCTATGTTGTCATCATATAACCTTTCAAACCAGTTTTTTAAAATTTTAATCTTGACAGATTTTGTAGATACAATTGATATCCCAAGGACCATGTCCCATATCTAGGTCTGTAAACTAGAAAGGAGGCTTTCCATCATATTAGAACTCTTTATACACGGCTGCTCAGGTTTTCTTTGTTCCTAATTTTTGGATTGAAACCAGGTTGTGTATATAACCCATTTCGTCTGGGTCAACATTCAAGCCATTAGAAGTCATCATTGGAGGCACCATCAAAGTCACTTGGAGGAACATGGATTAGTTCCCTATCGTTCTCGACCAAAATCAAGGGCTCAGACAGTTCAAGGTATGAAAATTTGCATTTTTCATCCAAAATCTCGATACACGGCCACTAGGTATTGATACAAGGTTCCAAGTCATAAAAATTCCAAAACCTTGCTATTTGTATAAATACACAAGGGCCTAGTATCAATATATTGGGTGTGGTATCGATACAAGGATATTTGCATTGATACAGGCTTATGACATAGCTAAAATCATCAATTTTTCCCAAAATATATCAACACAAGCCTTGTGGTATCAATAAAAATCATTTAGTATCGATACTTTTGGGAATTTTTTTTCTTGGTATCAATACAGGCCATGAAGTATAGAGGCCAAAATTTACATTGAATATAGATACATGGCTCTTTGTCTTGAGACTGGAAAGCAAACTTGTTCTTGGTATTGATACTAGCACTTTGTATTGATAAACAAAGTTGGTTTTGGCTATATTTGAGATATTTTCCTTCCCTCATACGATGACATAAAAACTCAAATTTGGTCATGACTTTGGCCTAAAAATCATCCCAAAGCAGACATAATTTCATACAAAAACATGTATATTTCATTTTTTTTACTTTGAACATTTGATTGACATATTTTGAAAGGTCCACTAAGCTTGGCATAAGGGTATTTCATGAGAAAATAAAGCTTCATAAAAGAGAAAGATGAGATTACTTATTTGATCAACTTAGGCATTTTTTCTTTGTCTGTAAGAACTAACATTAATCAATCAAATGTTGAAAGCTTGCACCTTGCTAAAATGACTCACCATGTTGTACATGCGAAATGTACTTTATGCCTTCTTTGGTAATCATTTTGGTAGCTGAAATCACTTCTTATATAATGTAATTTTCTTAGTCAGCTAAGAAAAAGATTAACAATATTTACAAAATCCTCCAAAAACCTTTGGCTCTCTAAAGAACTCCATTCCCGTAACACCCCTTCCACCCCTTAAAAATGTCACATTTCTCTTATCTCTACCTCAAAACTCCCTTCCACAGACACCATAAGGAAAAGCTTATTTTTTTAATTCCCATTTTGCTAATCCATAATAAAGAGATAGGAAAAAGTGAGCTCAAAGTTTACTTGGCTTGTAGCTCAAAGACAAAGCTAGGAGTTTAAGTCTTCAAGTATATTTTCCACCTTTACTCCATTTTCATTTTATATTTTTCTTCATCTTTATCTTCGTAGTAAACCTCCATGTTTCATTGACCCCATTAGGATCATTATGCATCCTTATGGCTTTGTTTGTGGTAGTCTTAGGATCTTGGTGATTCTCTTGTTGCCCTGATGTTATTTGGATGAACTCATATCTCATTTGCACATTAAAACATCCACTATTCATGCATCTTTGCTATGTTTTCTTGCATTTTTACATGCTCATTTCACGAATAAATGTTCATTATAGCATGCTTTGATTTTTACCATGCTTTTGGATTAATTTTCACCATGATTCCTTTGTTAAAATGAGTAAATAACTTATTGTTTTGAATGTTGCTTTCATTTGATTCTCCACCATGTTTAGTTCATTATATGTATGTTAAAATGCCTCTATGATACTTGTAAAAATTTGTTCAAAGAAAACCCTAAGTTAAGTCTAAACTAACCTTAATCAATAAGTATTAGCATGGATTTAATGTTTTCAAATTTTGAGGATATATAAATCATAAATTTTTGGATTCAAGGCCTCATTAGGGAAAATATAGTCTGTTTTTAAGCTTTATAAAATAAAAAAATGTTTTCGAATGTTCTGCTAAAGTCTTGTTTTGGGCCTTTCATTGTGACTAATGGCATGGATAGCATGTGGTTCATCGGCCCAATCTCTGGGATTGGGATTGGTCCATTACTCCACTACCATATGCCTGTAGTGGTTGGATATTTGTATGTTTGACACTTTGACACAGGACCAAAAAACCTAAACCCAAAGAAATCCATATTTTGGTATTGATAGCATTATAATCCCATTTTGAAAAAATATTTTTGCACTCTAAATGATTTGTTTAAAATTTTATGGTATTTTTAATGAAAAGGCTTCGAATTACCTTTCTGATGGTAGCTTATTTGCTTATGGATCATTCCAGATGTAGGAATTAAGATTTTTCAAACTTTCACTGTTTGGAGCCCTTGGAATCAATGATTCGTATTATGTTTGGGTGATTTGGATCCATCAACTGACTTTTCTTGATTTTTTAAAATATTTTTCCTGAATATGAAGTTCCCTTTCCAAAAAGGAATAGTTTGCAATTTAACGATTCCAAATGAGTCCGAGATGATTTTTCAAAATTTGCTACCTCCATTCTCTACATGTGCTGCTATTGTTGAATCAAACCCAACTTTAAAAATTAATTCCACCTCGAAAGTGATTTTTTGGGAATTTTAGAATATTTTACATTATTCCTTATTGAGCTACCTTTCTAGCGGCATCTCGTGTGCCCCCAGAAACCTTTGGACTAGCTCGAAATAAATTTGAAAGGGTAATAGCGCAATGCGATCCCCTATTTTTAAACTTAGGAAAATCAAATGAATTTTATAGAACCATCACTCCAAGTCATTCAAATGACTTGAAACGTATCTGATAAATTTCCCATTAAGTCATGTCACATAGATCCCACTAAGCTCGGAACAAGGCCTAAACTTTTTTTACATTAAAATTATTCAATTTTAATTTTAAAATCTATATTTTCATCAAAAGTATAAAAAAATTTTGATTTTCAAAAATCACTTGAAATTTCTCTTTTCAAGGGGATACTATATTGCTGTTCTTTCAAGGGGATATTCCAACCCTGCTTCTCAAAATTTCACCAAAAATCCAAGTTTTCTCTTCACCGGGCTTTCTTGGATCTTTTTTTTATCAAAACCAATTTTCCATGCCTTAAGTGACCCGCCAAGTCCAAATAGTTCTTAAAATTGTTTCGGTTATTCATTAATAGCTGAGGTTAATTATAAGATGCATCTCATCGTCCCTCATTTTCTATGTTTTTGTGCTCTTATTGATAACGTAATATTTATTATGTTCTTTTATTTCTTACTAATACACTTCTTTCCTATGTGATGATGTTGCATCCATGCTTTTAATATTAAATTTCATAAAATTCGATGGCTTTTTAATATTAAATTTCATAAAATTCGATGCAATGTTCTATGTCAGTATCCCTCCAGTCCTTGACATAGAATATCATTTTTCTATACTAATTCAGAGATTATTTTACTGAAACCTCTATGTTTCTCCTTCTTCATGTGTTGCATAGAAAGATATAAACTTAATTTTACTGTGAAAAACCCATATTTAATTTTTTTGCTAAAATTTGCATCATAAGAAAGGGATCACACATAAATAATGACTATATAAAGACCGAAAAAAATCGAAACTAGGATAGTTTATGGCTAGATGGTATCGATTTAGGGTGTCGTGGGGGTGCTAATCCTTTCCCATGAGTAACCAACTCCCAAACCCTTTGTAAATGAACTTTGGTATGCGCAATCCGTAAAATTAGTGTTTAAGTTCGTAACTTAAAATTGCCGATTTTAAGAGGTGTCCAACCATGCCTAGCCCAAAATGATTAATGACAACTCCAAGTCTTTGGCCACTTCGTAATGGCCATCCAAAACTATTTGGATGAGTGATTTGTCTAACAGTCTTCACCTCTTCATCTGCATCATCATGCCTAATCCAAATCTCAATCAAGGGATATCCCAAAGGCTGCATCACGCACTTTTAAGTTGCAGGCATCACTATTTGAGCAATTCAAGTAGTGTTAGGGGCATGTCATGACAGGTTGCATCAAAATTTAAAGTTTTAGTAACATGGAAAATAGTTGGTATCTTTAATATTTTAAAAGTAAAGGAAATACAATTTAAGAGCCTACCAAGAAGTTTTATCCAATGTACGTATCCTTTTTTATTTTTTTAGTATTTGCTTATATCCTGATGTGCCATAACAAATGCTATTTTAACTTTTAGGGCTTAATTCAAGGATTTCAATCATTACATGCCTTTAATGAGTAAGTATGAGCACTTTTGGCTTTGGCAAACTTCAACAGTGCAAAGGAAGCCTTTGTTAAGGTTGGGGTGTACCCACCCCGCTAGTTTAAATTAAGGAGTATAATGCCTTCCAAAATCTTTTTTTAAATAAATAACAGTAAATCTATTTTCTACTAACCTTCTTCATTGGAATTAATTTAGCTTAATTGATGGTTTATACCAATATTCATTTTTTGAAATGCTCTAAAATTTGGATTATTCTATATTGATGTCTTTTCATATTAATAACGAGTATACACTGCAAAACTAGTGCTGTTAGCTTTTCTAGTTAGCAATGCTCTTTCAGAGTACCATCTATTTCCTTGGTTGCCCAATAGGAGATGGATTAGATCAAGAGATGGATAATCTTATATTAGCATTGTACCGTAACAAAAAGTTACTTGACCAAGCAATGCAGAAAGTGGCTGGATTCCTTGCAATTAAATTCATTTACCAATTCTAATACACCATTAAGATCCTTTTTCTTTTTCTTTTTCTTTTTAAAGGTCCTTACGAAATTTTTAGATCTAAGTGTTCTCATTGTTACTTAATCTATTAAGTAATGTATTCTTTATTTTTATTTCTTGACAACACTTTACTTTTAAATATTAGGCTCTTGTGAGAAGTAAGTTATTAAATTCAACCCCACCTTATACAGCTTTTAGAAAGTTGAAAGTTTGCATAAGTTTCATTGTAGCACACACAAATAGAGGACAAGCCTGAAAGAGAAGAACAATGGATACCTAGATTTACTGGGCACTAGAGTTTACAAGAATGCAAGGAATCTTTTCTGGCATGTGATCAAAAGCTAAATTATGGGTTTGTTAAATGTCCACAAGAATATCCAAGTACTAGTTTTGATTTGGCTAAAGATGATATGAATTATACTAGCAAGAGCCATATTGCTGTTATCTCTTGCATTTTTAGAAATTCAGATTGTTTAAGGATACCTACCGGCAAAGGGGTATGGGTATAAACTTTTTTTGAGAATACAACACATTGATATGGGGAAAAGTGTTGGAGTTATTGGTAGTAAGATGGCATAGAGTTTAGTTCAAAAATTTTTTTTGGTTATTTCTGTTACAGTCAAGTTGTTAAGTAGTTAGCTTTTACAGTTGGCCAGTAGTTACAGCAGCTGATTGTTTGATATTGAATATGATATACAAGGAGTGTACATATATCAAGAAAAAAAAAAGATACATACAACTTCACATCCTAATCTCTTCTTCTTTCTTTCTTTTTTTTTCTTCGTTTCCTTGAATTTGTTTTTGTTAACTTATTCCTAGCAGTGCTCGAAAGTGTTATTGAATCTTAACTCTCCTACATCTTCCAAACAAGTGGCAGTTAATTTTACATGTACCATTTTTGGTATTAAAGACAATGATCTTGGCAACAATGGCGGATGCGACACGATTCGCATGACTTGAAAAGGCTAGAGGAAACCTTCAAAGAATCCATTAAAAAACTGATGGCTAGAATTCAGGAGCAAAAACTTAACCAATAAAGGATTATTTTGGCTGTAAAAAGTGATATTATTGCACTTAATGTGCAACAGCACTCAATCATAACTAGCTACAGCAAACGAGCCCTACCAATACTGCACATAATAACAAAGGACTGTATTTTTCCATTAGTCAATCCAAGGTAGACTTTTCTCATTTGAACAGGGATGATCTCAAGAGATGGTTATATAGATGCCAACATTTTTTGAAGTGGATCAAACATCTGAAGATGCAAAAATCAAGCTGGCAGTGTTTAATTTGGAGGGGAAGGCATTACAATGGCATTAGAATTGGGCTAAGTACCAGAATGGTGATTAGCCAATCTTTTGAGCAACATATATGGAATCATTGGAAGCAAGATCTAAGGATAAGTTCTTCGGTGACCCTATGACTAAGCTTCTCAATCCCAGGCAAACATGTACTATTTTTGACTATAAAGATCAATTTGAGACCTTATTGTGAAGGGTTAAGGTGTCAAAAGTATATGCTATTAGTTTCTTTTTAAAAGGACTTAGAGCTATAATTCAACAACTTGTTAAGATGCTTATGCCCAAAACCTTGTCTTATGCCTTTGCTTTGGCTTAATTACAGGAGTCATCTTTAAAATCTTTATACCAAGAATTCACATATAATACCAAGAAACCACCATTATTACCGATACCAAGAAACGTATCACCAACCTTGCCTCCAACCCAAACTTACCAAACCTACCCTAAGTAATACCCACTTAACTTCACCAGGATTCGAACAGCATCTAAATTTGATGATAAGAGGGCAAAAGGACTTTACTTTTGGTGCAATAAGAAATACAAAGTGGGCCATAAATGTAATGAGAAGCAATTCTACCTCATCAAAGTAAATGAGGGTGATGAAAAGGCTAATAGTGAGGATGTGGAACTAACTGTGGAGAAAAGGGATAACCCTCAAATATCTATACATGCTATGTGTAGGGTGACGGTAGGGGGCTATAATACAATGAGGTTGACAGCACATGTCAAACAAATGGCATTACATGTTTTGATTGACTCAGGCAACACTTACAACTTCCTAGATGTAGAGATGGCAAAGAAAGTGGGGTGTAAAATAACAAATTCTGGTCCTTTAAAAGTGAAGGTTGTCGATGGTAATTGCTTGGCTTATGTGACAGCTTGTAAACGGTTATCTTCAACCCTACAAGGTATAATATTCACCACCAATGTGCTCTTACTGCCATTATGCAGTTGTGACATGGTGCTTAAGGTATAATGGCTGAAACGCTAGGAAAAATCAAGTGGGATTCGAAGTAGCTTCGAATGGAGTTTAATATTAAAAGGAAGAGGCATGTGTTGAGAGGTAATGCAGCAAATTTGAAGACAATTAAGGGTAAGCAACTTAATAAGCTATTGTCTAGCACCTCTAAGTGCTCATTAGTCTAGCTATGTAGACTACAACTACGTGAGAATTTAGCCTATCCAAGCAATGCAAAAATGGTGATAATATATGAGATTTATTATCAGATTCTAATAGAAGTGCAGAAGTTATTAGACAAATATGCAGCAATCTTCAAGAAACCATATACCTGACCCCCACATAGGGGTCATGACCATCAAATACCTCTCAAGGAAGGAGTCACGGCTATAAAAGTCAAACCCTATAGACATTAAGCTACATAGAAAGACATAATTGAGAAGATGACATAATAGTTACTTAATTCAGGTTTGATACAACCTAGTAGTAGCCTATTTTCTTTTCTAGTGGGGTCTGTTAAAAAGAAAGACAATAACTGGAGAATGTGGATAGATTATAAAGAGCTTAACAAAAGGACAATCACAGATAAGTATCCGGTCCCTATTATTAAAGAACTTCATGATGAATTGCATGGATCCATCTTGTTTTCAAAAATTGATTTGAAGTCAAGCTACCATCAGATTTGTATGCACCCTCCTAACATCTATATGACTGCATTCAGGACTTATGATGGCCACTATGAATTTTTCGTCATGCCATTTGTTCTTACTAACACTCCTTCCACTTTTTAGAGTCTCATGAATGATATAGTTTGACCTTTCTTGTGGAAGTTTATCCAAGTCTTCTTTGATGATATATTGATCTATAGTAAGACATTATAAGATCAATTAAAACATTTATGTTAAAGAGTTGACTAAATATTAGCTAATTACTACTAGCTAAATTATAGGAGTTCCTAACTGTACACACTGTGTAATTGTTGTAAATGTAAGATGATAGCTGTAGATTTACTCTGAGTTATTTTGTAATTATTTTGATTAATTCTATAAGATTATTTTTCCTTATTTTCTCCACTTAAAGCTTATAAATAAGTTACTTGTAATAGTCTTTATGTGTGGTAATAAAATATCAAAAAATTTTAATCCTATTCTCTCTATTTTAATATGGCATCAAAGTCTATCAATCTTTATTTCTAACCTAATCACCACTTTTTTTTTTCTATCATAGCAGTTTTTTTCGAACCTTTCTTCTCTAAAATAATGCTTTGTTTTTACTATGTCTGACATGTCTGAGACCTCCATTAATTCTACCTATACCCTTACCAATGTTTTAAGAAGCCTTAACTCTCTCAATTTTGAATCATACTCTGTTCAAATCACCAACATTAGATTGAATGGTGACAATTCATCACTGGTCCCAATCTATTCGTATGTACATCAAAGGAAGAGGAAAATCATATATTTAACGGGGGAAAAGAAGGCACCAGCAACTACAGATCCTATGTTTGCAACCTGCGATGCAGAATATTCCATGGTCATGACGTGGCTTGTAAATTCCATGGATGATGACATTAGCTCAAATTATATGTGCTACCGGATAGCAAAAGAACTCTGGGAAAACCTTAGCTAGATATACTCTAATTTTGGTAACCAATCACAAATCTACAAGCTCCAACTAAAGCTTGGTGAGATCTGACAAAGAGGAGATACTGTTACCAAGTATTTCAATGTCTTCAAAGGTTTGTGGCAAGATCTAGACACGTATAATGACTATGAATGGAGTTCTCCTGATGATTACAAGCATCATAAGAAATTAATTGCAAATAACAAAATTTTTAAGTTTCTTGTTGGTCTAAATATTGAATATGATGAGGTTAGAGGAAGAATCATTGGCAGATAACCTCTTTCTTCAATTGGAGAAGTTTTTTCTGAAGTAAGAAGAGAAGAAAGCCGATGAAGGGTTATGCTGGGACAAAAAGTTGATGGAAGTTCTATAGAGACATCTGCTCTTGCAGCTTCTAATGCAAACAAGTCTTGTACCAACCAGCAGAGATATGATGACAAACGAAAAATAGATGAAAAATCTCGAGTTTGGTGTAACTATTGCAACAAGCCTTGTGACACTTGGAAAACCTGCTGGAAAATCCATGGAAAACCTAAAACTTGGAAAAACAATAAAACTGATAATCGGCAGAAGCTAGAAGTAGCCCCTTGAGCAAAGAGCAGATGGATCAACTCCTAAAGCTGCTAAAATCTAATCCATCTTTGAGTATTCCTAATAGTTCTTTGGCATAAATAGGTAGCATATCTTTTGTGTTTTCTAGTAGTTTTACTTCTACCCCTTGGATCATTGATTCAGGTGCATCTGACCATATGACTAGTTTTTCACATTTGTTAAAATCCTATTTACCTTGCTGTGGGAAATTAGAATTACTTCTCACATACATGTCTAGATATAGCATTTGCTGTTAGCGTGGTGAGCCAATTTATGCACTCGCTTGGACAAGTTCACTTTGATGTTATTTATAGGATTTTGAGATACTTGAAAGGAACACCAGGAAGAGGTCTATTGTTTGAGAACCGCTGCCATTTATAGATTGAAGGGTATACGGATGCTGATTGGGCAGCTGATAAAAGATCTACTTTTGGGTATTGCACATTTGTTGGAGGGAATTTGGTCACTTGGCATAGTAAAAAGCAAAGTATGATTGCAAGAAGTAGTGCAGAGGTTGAATTTAGGTCCGTGGCTCATGGAATTTGTGAAGTTTTATGGATTAGAAGACTTTTAGAAAACTTAAAGATCTCTATCCATTACCTATGAAGATTTATTGTGATAATAAAGCCGCAATCTTCATTGATCGTAATCCAGTTTTCCATGATAGAACTAAACATGTTGAAGTCGATAAACACTTCACGAAAGAAAAACTAAAGAGTGAATTGATTTGTATGTCATAAGTTTCTACCAAGAAGCAAGTTGCAAATATTTTAACTAAAGGATTAAACAAAAGACAATTTAAGAACTTAATTAGCAAACTAGCGATGGAAGATATTTTCAAACCAGCTTGAGGGGGAGTGTTGAAGAGTTGACTGAATATTAGCTAATTACTATTAGCTGAATTATGGGAATTCCTAACTGTACATACCGTGTAATTGCTGTAAATGTAAGCTGATCACTGTAGATTATTTTGATTAATTCTGTGGGATTATTTTTTCTTATTTTCTCCACTTAATGCCTATAAATAGATTACTTATAATAGTATCTATTTGTGGTAATAAAATATCAAAAAATTCTAATCGAGAAATTATTTTATAAGTCCTTCCTACCACATGGGTTGTAGGCCCTAACCAATTAAATTAATCCACATCAGAATTTTTTTTCCATGTCATACTTAAAAACGGGCATAAACCTACAAATGAACTTTTAAATTATCCAATTTATTTTTCTGACCAGTAGATAGCGGCAAACAAAAACTATATATAAAAAGTTAGGGTTTGATTTGCTCTATGCCGTGGAACTCGATTCTTTTTCTAGCAGCAAGTTTAGCAAATTAATATTGGAACTCTTCCATGGCAAATCTACCTGGATCTCTGAATAAATTACCTTGACAGGTGAGAATATAAACCGTCGATGGAGTTGCAGCAAAGCTGGAGAAATCAAATTGGATAACTAATAAGATTCTATTATGGTGATCAACACAAAAAAGATTGCATCCCCTTAGCTTTTGCTTAGAAACATGATTTGCAATGGATATAAACTAATTGGTCTATCGGGTTTTTTGCTAGCGTTTTCTTATATTTAGCTCCCTAAGAAAATCAACGGATTGCTTCAGGAGTCATAAGAGTGGCAAGATACCCATCATTTTTAAGAAAAGACCATATGACTTTGCATTTCATTATCTGTTACCAGGGTAAACAAATTGTTTCCTTTGTCTGGCATGAAAGAAAATATGAAATTAGGAAGAGAAATATAAAACTGCTTAAATAATAAGAAAAAAAATCTTTTTTTCATTTAAATAAATAAAAAATAATTATCTATTATCCAATCAAAAATTTTAAGTTTTTTTGTTGAATAATCAAAACATGAAAACTTTTAATTTTTCACTTCTGCCAAAATCCATTGAGGCCACCTGCCTACCTACATAAATCAACAATAAAATTTAAATAAATTGAAAGCTTACGTGTAAGTATAACTTGAAAAAAATTTTTACATGGATTATTTTAATTGGTTGAGGCCTACAGCTTATTTGGTAGGAAACGTCTATAAAATATTTTCTATTTTCTCTATTTTAATAACTTGGAATGTACATTCTAGCTACTGCAACATCACTCGCTGCTAGCCAAGAAAAGCAAATGATATTTTGCTCAACCTCAGGTGGAGTATTTGAGGCATTATATTTCTGCATAGGGGTTTCCATAAATCCTAAAAAAACTGTTGCAGTATAGAATTGGCTAGTACCCAAAAATGTAACTCAACTTAGAGGGTTTTTGGGGCTCACAGGTTATTACAGGAGGTTTATAAGGAACTATAGAACCATTTGTAGACTTTTGACGGCTCTATTAAAAATGGAATATTTTGTTTGGAATAAAGAAGCAAATGCGGCCTTTCCAGGGCTCAAAATGGCCATCAGTTCTCCTCTAGTTTTAGGACTGCCAGATTTCACTCAAGAATTTTGTGTAGAAACGGACGCTTCGAGGACAGGAATTGGGGCAGTTTTGATGCAAAGAGGGCATCCGATAGCATACACCAGCAAAGCCTTGTCACCTAGGCACCAAGCTTGTCAGTATATGAGAAAAAACTATATGCAATTGTGTATGCTGTCACCAAATGGCACTATCTCACAAGTAGACACTTTAGCATCAAAACGGACCATCAGAGTTTGAAACATCTCCTGCAGCAAAGGATTTCATCTCCCAGCTAGCATTCTTGGCTTACTAAACTAATGGGATATGACTATGATATCAGTTACAAAAAGGGTAGAGAAAATGTAGCTGCTGATGCTCTCTCTCGAATATAGTCTAATGAACTTCTTTTAATGGCAATTTCCAGTGTTTCTAGCAAGCTGATGGCTAAAATACAGAAAAGCTGGGTATCTGATCCCAAATTGAGTCAAATAATAGACCAATTACAACAAGGCAAATGCACTTCCCTGCTCTATACATGGAATGACCAGCAGTTAAGATGAAAGGGCCATCTAGCAGTAGGGAATGATAGCAGCTTGAGAACTAAATTGATACAACTCTTCCATGATGGAGGGTTGGGTGGCCATTCTGGCATGCAAGTTACTGTTAAGAGGCTCTCAATGGTTTTCTTTTGGAAGGGTTTAGAGAGGGATGTCCGAGAGTACATCAGAAAATGTGATACTTGTCAAAGACATAAATATGACACAGCTCTCCCATCTGGACTACTACAACCTCTGCCGATTCCTTCCGAGGCTTGGTCCCAAGTGAGTATGGATTTCATAGAAGGACTACCAAACTCACTAGGGAAGAATGTCATTCTTGCAGTGGTGGATCGGCTTACCAAGTATGCCCGTTTTATTGGGTTAAAGCACCCTTATACAGCTTCAGAAGTTGCTAAAGTTAATGGAGACAATGTCTTCGAGCTACATAGACTTCCCCCCACCATAGTGAGTGATTGAGATCCAATATTTACTAGCAAATTTTGGCAAGAACTGTTCAAAATACAAGGAGTTTCTCTACATTTGTCAACTGCCTATCGCCCTCAAACTGATGGGCAAATAGAGGAAGTAAATAGATGCCTCGAAACCTATTTGCGATGTGTCTCGGGAGAGCAACCTAAGTCCTGGTACAAGTGGTTGACTTTAGCAGAATGGTGGTAGAATAAAAATTACCACACAGCTGCCAAATGCACTCCATTCGAAGCTCTCTATGGCTATGCACCTCCCATACACTTTCCTTACATATCTGGTGGTTAAAATGTAAAATTAGCTGCCACTGGCCTGGGAGATGCAGGAGAGTTGAGATTCAAGAACACTCTCAAGCACGGCCAGGAATGAGTTAACAGAAACAAATTCAAGGAAAAGAAGAAAAGAAGAAAAGAAGAAGAAAGGAAGAAGAAGAGATTGAGAGAAGTTGTATATATCTTCCTCTTTTTTTTCTTGATGTATATACCCACCTTATATATCATATTCAATAACAAACAATCAGCTGGTGTAACTACTTGCCAACTGTCAAAGCTAACTACTTAACAACTTGCCTATGACAGAAATAACGAAGAAAACAGAATTTGAACTAAGCTCTATGCCATCTTACTGCCAACAGCTCCAACACTCTTCCCCATATCACATAGTCTCATTGTCGTCTTCTGATTGATTTTGAATTTTAAAGGCATTCATGTCAGTTCTTAGAAGTAGATGTGCATTTCTATCTGCCGTACTTTTCTTTCTTTTTCTTCTTTCGTGCATCTTTCAAAGCGGTTCAATCTGTATCTTAATATAGAAGTAGGGTTACCTTTTTTCACCAAGCTTCACATTGCAGGGATTATCAAGCTCCGATCCACGAAGCGAAATCTTTTCGTTTAAATTGTTGTAAAATTAGCATATTGGATTTTCCATCAAAACCACTAAAATTATCCAGATTGACATGCTACTGATGTCGCTGACATGGTTATGTCATAGAGCTAAGAAAAGGAAAAAAGAAAAAACCATAGTATAGCTTGACAAAAATAAGTAAGGAAAAAAAATGAAAAGGAAGAGAATGTGATTCGGTGATTGAAGTCCATGGTGGTGTCTAAAATAACCTTAATTTTAATTCTGCTACGCCCATAACCAAAAGCCTCCCCCTGCTCAGTTGAGTGGCGCAGAATCCATATGGGAGGAAGGGCATCCCACTTTTATTGGTCATCATTTAAATTTGTTAGACTACTTATCTGCATAGTTTCATTCATACCTATTTTACAATTGTATATTGTTGAAGGATTTATCATGGACAGCAATTTGTGTTTGTGATGTGTACATTTGATTACTCGTGAAAAATGTGATTTGAAGTAACAGTGGTTCAAACATTGTTCCTCCTGATTTTAGGATACTAGTTTATCAAGGAAAAATGTCTGCTTTACTGTATTTGTTGATGAAGTCACAGTGCAACCATTATATTCAGCAGGTCAATCACCCGATGTTGGTTTTATTGGTATATGGAAGAGTGTGGCTGTAAAGAATCTTCCATATGCTGATATGCGCAGAGTAGATAAAATACCAAAAATGTTACCGCATCGACTATTTCCTTCCGAAATGTTTGAACTGGACATTTGGTATTTTCCATGACTTGCTCTAACTAAAGCATAAATCTTGAACCAATTTGATTATCATTAAGTAGGATATCTTTTGATTCTGGCTCCAAGGTATTAAGTTGTTTATTATGATTATCTGTTTTCTGGATGATATTATATAAACGGGCTTAACATTTGTTTCTTAACTCTTTGGTTTCAGGTACTCGATCTGGTTGGATAGCAAACTATGTCTACAGCGTGGCCCCTCACAACTACTGGAGTATTTCTTGTGGCGAAAAGGTCATGAGTATGCCATTTCTAGTCATTATGGCTGACATTGCATCTGGGAAGAGGTTGCACAAAATAAGAAGCTGAACAAGAATAAACAAACAGTCATTGGTGAACAATTTGATTTCTTTCGGGCTGATGGGCTGAAAAGATTCAACTCTTCAGACCCTAACAAGCTTCTTCCTAGCAGTAAGATTTTAAGAAGGATATGCACTCAAGTGTACTTAGATGTTTGAGTCATATGGATTTACACAAATGCATATATACCTGAGGGTTTTATGGCAGTTTGAGCTAACTAATTTTTCTGGTGATATTTGATATGCGTGTATCAAGATGTGCCTGAAGGTTCCTTTATCGTTAGAGCGCACACACCTGTGTCAAATTTATTCTCATGTCTTAGGTTCAACGAGGTTGAGCGATTTACTCCCCGTGACAGCTAAGTTTTGCATATACGTACCAGAAATTAATAAGGATGAATGCTGACAAAACCATTCTAAGAGAAGGGCTCTGACAAAAAGTGGCTGTAGATTTTAGAATGAACTAGTATTAATAAATTAATATAATTATTTTTGTTCTCCCTTGGGTATCTTTTAATGCAGGATTGCGAGAGGAGAGCCATAGCAAAGTTGTTTCGACATAATAATGATCTGCAATAACCAACGTTGTAAAATGTGTGTTGTTGTATTGATGACCTTCGGTTTAGAATATCAACATTTTTGTGGATTTCGCTTGGCCCTAGTGGTTCAGGTTCAGTTGGTGGTGAAGAAAGTAACATTGATGCAAGCTGTGGCAGTGCTGGTTATTGACATAGTTACAGTATGGTATAGTATGATGAATTTTGGTGGTTGCAAGGAACGAGGAAGTATAAAGTTTGATTGTGGGCGATTTATATGTTGAGCATGGCAGTGGTAGTCCCTTGAGTTTTTATTTGCTAGGTCCTATTCTGTCAACATACAAAATTCATCGCTAGGTCCGTACGTAACCAAACCAAGCCACCAATTCCATCTATTTTACTGCTTGCTTATACATAAAAATTGTTGTATTATTATTATTATTATTTGAAGGCCTTTATTAAAGTTGGTTTTTTGTTAAATTTTTGAGTTGAGGGGAGGGGAGGTTGGCTTAATTGCTACGTTAGCAGATAGAAGCAAGCAAGCAAGCAATCGCCCATGAGTAGTTCTAGTATTAGTGCTAGTAGTGAAGTGCTTTACTACCATGTCTGATCATGGGGTTTCGATTTCCAAGTCTGTTGACTCGTGATGATCCACTATCTAACTTCAATTTTGCTACTTAATTTGTTTATTAATTATTGTTATTGTCTTCAAAATTATGCCTTGTGAAGTGGAAAATCCAATGCATATGCTAAAATAATAATTTATAATATTACATACAATGACTCAATTGCTATACCAGTAGAAAGAAAAGGGACAGATGTACGTCTCACATGCATTATAAAAAAGAAATAAAAAAATTCAAATAAATAATGATCAAAGGTAAATGATTAGCACTATTTATTTAAAAAAAAAGAATCAAAAGTGGGTTAATTTGATGACAAATTAAGTGCAATAGCTATCAAGAATTTGTTATCAGTTCATTTATAACTAACAAATGTCAGTTTTAGAATATTCAACTTATTGTAAACGATGTACTATCATCTTAAAACCATTGAACTCCCTAGTTTTTATTGTTTCAATGCTCATCCATTGTTATTTGTTAGTCTTCCAATACATATTAACACAATTTAGATCTTAATTTAAATAACTTAAGAACAATAATAATAATAATAATAATAATAATTAAAATCAACTTCAAAAGTAGTATATAGTGACGTTAAGCGAAGAGATTTT